>BHFT01043725.1:5000-90553 GCA_004320025.1 Laticauda laticaudata | reverse complement strand
GGGATAATACCCGAGGGAAGCTGAACAGCACACATGTAAGTACCCGCGAAAGCTTAAAAAAACATATATATACATATATATATATATATGGCATTGGTGCTCAGATTAAGAGAATAAAAATACTCTGGCTCCCTGACATTTTGAAAACACCTCCTTAATTTTTTTTTTTTAAGTGCCCCTTTGTTTTGACTAAAAGAGAAAAAGAACAGAATGGTAAAACCTGTAAATATCCTTGAATTCCCCTGTCTGAAGTTTTACAATTTCATTTTTCTCTGATATGGATGCCTTTCATTTATGATCTTTGTGATTCTTCCTTGAAATCCCTTTGAAACTTTGTGACTGTGCAGAAGACAAGAATATTCTGGTTATTTCCAGATTCAACCACCACTTTTAATTCTACCTTGAAAGGGCATTTTGTTTCCCAGACTTGTGAAGCTGTCTGAATGGGTATGCAGGATTTATTTCACCTGTACAAATAAATAAGCATAGGCTATCCGTCAAATACAAGTAAAGATATAATAAACACAAAACACCCAAATGCTATAGTTTAATGACTCTGTCTTAAGTTGCATAATGGTAATAATGGCATCCAAATGACATAGCTATTCTGATATGGGTGAAAAGTACTCTGAGGATTATATTATCATATTTTATTTCATATGAAGTATTATGGTCTAAAGTCTGTACATCTAATCTCAAGATTTGTGTAGTACTTAGAACTGTTAAAAGTCTGCACAACAGATTTCTTCCCCCTTTAAACACTTAACTATGTAAATATTCCATTCAGCTGCATGTTATCCCTAAATTGCTATTTCTTTCTTCTTCCACTATTAATCATTCAAGCGTAATCCCAGCCAAATCAGAGATCCTGCACATGAACAGATCACAACAATAACTACCCATAGCAATAACTACCAAAGATATCTGATTACTTTGTAGAAGTCTGGGTCAACATTTACCTGAAAGTGGTAACCTTTATAAGGTTGATGGAACTTCTTTACAACTGGAAGGCAAGTTTTATTTATCACTGTGAATGTTGATTTAGATTTATCCTCCACACATAAAATTTAATTTCTAGGTTGTTTAGTCATGTGTAACTAATGATTATTTTTTTCTGTGATATGTGTCTGATCTCTCATTCTCACCCACCCCCATTTCTTTTCATATGAAACATGCTGAAAATGAAAATTTCAAAATGCTGCCCATACGCATCAATTGCAAGACCAACCCTAGCCATTGCATATTGGCTGGTCCATCAAGACCATCCCCATGAAAACTCTCAAATTACAGTTCCCATCAATATGAAAATCACATCTTTTCTGCCACTTACCAGGTTATCATTCCTGAAATGTCTACCATATTTTCCTACTGCCAAGAAACCCAGCCCTCCCTTCTCTCAAAAGTCAAACATCCCTGCCACATGCATTATTCAGTCCAGGCTGGTTCTTCTGCATCTTTGAAAGTTGGCTTATCCACTAAAGCTGCAATTAGTTCTTATAGATGATTACATATTTTCCTCCCTCTGATCCCAGCTTAATGCCGAATCAAGGCAATGGGACCAGCCACATGGAAAATCTGCAGCTCTGAGACCACAAAGTCTTCAAATTCCATGGTCAATTACTAAACAAGTCATCGAACCAGCTGAAATTATTTCACTTCAACAGGAGTCTTAATTGCCGTATCTTCCAGCTTAAAATGTAAGCATGACTTTCAAATCTCGTACTAGGCAGGCATTTTTATTTACCTTATTTAAGGAGAGATACCACCTAGAATATTAGGTTTCTTGGTTAGTCATATAAGCTTTTGTGAGAACATCCTTGAAAAAAAGCTACATTTTATTCTGTGTGATTTATTTTGGAGTAGGACTGTGTAAAAAATGCCTTGTAACTTCTGTGTCAACAACTTTTGAAATTTAGCAAAATACAGCACCCATAGCCCTTCAAGAATTTGGGTTAAAATATTGCTATTCTCTCAGTTCCATATCTGAGTCCTCCTTTTTCTGGGAGCTGTTCCAAAGTCCACTGTACTTTTGATAAATTTGTACTTTTATACGAGTGGGCACAGCAAATTCTTACCACATTTCAATCTTGTTACATCAAATAATTTATATTCCTCCTACAATTGTAATCATAGTATAAATATTTATGGAGCCCCAACATGACAAGAGACCAAAAAGAGAGAGAGCTCTGGGATGTGGTGTCACTGTAAGTGAATCATCCATTTGAAAAAATGAAAAGAATAGTCAGGCTGAAATAATATCACAAATAAAATTGCTTAAAATATAAAAAGACAGGTGTGTTTTTCACAAAACTCCAGCATTTGGTTTAGCTTTGCCTATAGAATTTGTGTACACTTGTCTAAATAAGCCATTATCCAAGAGGCATGTTGTATTTATTTGGAGTTGTGTGGGATATATTATTTATTATGAGATTCCTTCCATTTCTTTGGAAGTTTTATCTGTGGTATAAGTTCACTTCATCTTCCATCCCCCCAAAAAATCTTAAGACTCATCCTTGAAGTAATGTATGAGAATCAGTTTTTAAAATAAACATGACAGATCATATTCTACCAATATTCATATTTTTATTCATGAGTGAGCTGAAAAAGTATGAAATCTACAAAATTTAAATGCACAAGGAGGTAAAATTGATAATTTCATTCATTGAGATGGATGACTTTGAATGTTCAATTATTATACTCGAAGTTTCAATCTCTTTGGATTCCACCATATTTCTATACCAAACTGGCATCAGGGAGACTCTTAAATGTTTAATGCAATCAGATAATGATGCAAATTTAGTGGAATTTCCATGTAATGCAGTCTTTATTTTAGTCTTCATTTATTCAATTGCAGAATAAGATGGCAAAGTAATGAGAGCATAATTTTCTTCCTTTCTTTTAGAAATATTTAGGGGTTGTTCTTTTTCAATGCTTAAATTACCTGGAGGCTTCCATTATAATATTGGCACAGTTTCCACCTCAAATACAGGAAACTATGCCACAGCTTTTCAGTGATTGTGCTTGGAATAGGCTTCAAGAATTGGAAGAAAAAAGGTAAAGGTAATGATTCCCCCTGTCCAGTTGTGTCTGACTCTATGGTGCAATCTCATCTCTGTTTCTTAGCCAAGGGAGCTGGTATCCTGTGAAGATACTTCGGTGGTCATGTGGCCAGCATGACTATATGCTGTGGTGCACAGAAAGAAAAGCTTGCTAATTTATAGATAGCTTCCAAACAATTCTGTTTTAAAACCAGATAAGTAGATGATAGATAAATAGATAGATAGATAGATAGATAGATAGATAGATAGATAGATAGATAGATAGATAGATAGATAGATAGATAGATAATGGAGGGTGGATGGGTGGATTATGATAGATAGATAGATAGATAGATAGATAGATAGATAGATAGATAGATAGATAGATAGATAGATAGATAGATAGACAGATAGATGATATTACAGAGCATATTTAGGTTTATTCTTTAGACCACCCATAACTCAGTATACAAAACAAGGTGGTACTTTCATTAGCTGGAGGAGACAAGGAGATTAATTTATTTATTGTTTCTTGTGTTCCTTCCAGAAAATTCATAACACCCCATAAATCAGAGGAAGGAAGAAAAAGGTTAACCTTTCAAGACAATTTCAAGACCAGCAACCTTTTCATTATTTCATTAAAGAGTATTTAAAGAGTAGCTATCAGAATTGATGTTAGGCATTACTGTAGCTTTACCTAAAATAATAGACAGAGGGAAATTATTAACTTCTATTCTTAAATTATGCATGGCTTTGCCCAGCAGCTGTTGCTGCAGCAAACCTCAATGTATCTCACTGTTTAACGCAAACACCAATAGTACATCAGAGCATTTGTGTAACTGATACACAGGCATATCTCATTCTTCGTCTGCCCCCTGTGACGATCATATTTACACCTACAACAAAATAATTCTTCTGGATCCAACAGAAAAATATAAACATTCAGGCAGAGTGTTTCTGAGGATTATATGGCAGTCCAAAGCACTTAAAGGCTCACCTAATTCTGAGCTATATGGTATACTCATTTCAACTCTTCAGTTACTAACTTGTAATCTACAGAAACTACATTTCCTGCTCTTTTAAAGATGTTATTGCAGCTTTACCTAAAAATAATACGCAGGAGGGTGGGATTATATCCTTGTCCAAAGCCTATATACCGACTTTTTTTTTCTCCTGCTCATATTCGTTGATAGGCTTTTAGTGATTTTAAGGGAAAATATTACCCTTAATGCAGAAATACACCCAGTGAGACCTCTCAAGACAAGAGGCTTTATTGTTCCAAAGAAAAACCCCGTTAATTGAATGAAAGAGTCAGATTATATTTCATGCCTCACCAAGGGGCAGATAATGGAAATCTTTTGCTTACACACCCCAAAGACACATTTCTCAAAGAAAGGAAGAAGAAAGAAGAAATGGTTTAAACTTATCTTTGATAGCCTAAACTTCAGGGTGGTTACCAGAGGCAAAAGAGGACAAAACTCCATGTATATTTAGCACATAAAGAAATAGTCTGACTCCATTCAGGAATGATGGTAAACAGATACCCTGTTCTCAGATACTGAAACACAAAGAATAATAAATACTCCAATGGGATATACAAGATTTATACATACATGGCTAGGAATCAGAACTAAAAAGGGGTGTCTTTCTTTGGAAATACAGCTTAGAATCAGAATATATTTTAGAACAGTCATCCTTCAAGCCTAGATTTTTTGTTGGCAGAGAATTGTGAATTTGTTAGTGTGATATAGCTAAAACATCCACAATGTATTTACACCATTAACAATGCACAAATAATGCATACCCCTTCCAAAGTATTACAAATCACCATTCCACTTTGAATGCTTCTTCATTTTTCATTTAAACTCCATAAACCTGTCCAGTTTTAATTTTGCTTGGTTCCTCAGTTTTCCAAATCTATCAAATTTGATTCAGCAACATTGAGGTTTCTTTTTTAAATAGTGCATACTCAAGTTTGTTTGAGTTTTGGCACATGCTTCCCTAAAATCTGTACTTTAAAATTTTGTCTAACATACACAGGGCTTTGCTTACAAGTAATTATTAAAACATCATGTGTCTTAATTAATGCACCATATGGTTTATTTTAATTGTTTATCGTATTGTATAATCATCTGTCTGTTGTAAAATGACATGGGAATCCTGATTTTGAAGGGCCGCAAAGAAAATTGTACAAAACCTTTTTTATAAAATACATTAATTTTTTTTTCATTTTCAAGAATACAGGTATAAACTTATCTTAACATTCACATACATGTGCTTTTATAAGTATATTACATTGCAAATTTTAATAACATGATAAACATGATACAAGAGCACTAAATAAATACAAACTCAAGGTTAACCGCACCAAACTTGATTGCAAGAAATACGACTTCAGCAACAGAGTGGTCAATGTCTGGAATACTCTACCTGACTCTGTGGTTTCTTCCCCAAACCCCAAAAACTTTAAACTTAGATTGTCTACTATTGACCTCACCCCCTTCCTAAGAGGTCTGTAGGGGGCATGCATGTGCGCACCAAAATGCCTACCATCCCTATCCTATTGTTTCTTTTTATTTTTCTTATATGTATCCATTTCATGTATTCATAACTACGTATATACTTCTACCTATTATCTGTAAGCGATTGACAAATAAAATAAAAAATAAAAAAAATAAATGAATTAAAAAAAACTTGTATATGAAGTAAAGTTAAGTACATGCAGTCTTTAAAATATGAGTTAAGTATATTTGTAGTGAAATGCAAAGTACACACATTTCTTTCCATGCTACCTTAAGAAAAGAGGTCTGAGAATGGAAACTGTTCTTTTGTGGAAATTTTAAAATATAGCATTGTACAAACATATTCTTATCCAGCAGAGCATTGAGAGTTGTGTTCCATAACTGGATGGTGGTAAAAATAAAATGAAATGTTCCTCTGAGTCTGCCTCCCCATCTCCTCCTTACAGATCTTACAGGTTAACAGAGTTAGAAGGGACCTTGTCGGTCATCTAGTCCAACCCCCACCCCCACCCCTGCCCAAGCAGACCCTACATTTCTGATGGATGGGAGTCCAGTCTCTTCTTGAAAGCCTCCAGTGATGAAGCTCCACAACTTCTGAAGGCAACTTCTGTTCCATGGGTTGACTGCTTTCCCTGTCAGAAAATTTCTCTTTATTTCTAGGTTGAATCTCTCCTTGTTCAGTTTCCATCCATTATTCCTTGGCTTTCGGGTGCTTTGGAAAACAGCTTGACTCCCTCCTATCTGTGGCAGCCCTTCAAATATTGGAAGACTTCTATTATGTCCCCCCTGTCTCTCTCTTCACTAGTCTAGCCATGCCCAGTTCCTGCATGTTTTAGCCTTAACATCTTCTTTATAGTGTAGTGACCAAAACTGGATGAAATACTCTAGGTGTACTCCTCCTCATCTTCCTCTCCAGACTATACCTATATTTGGAAATCTCCAGACTATACCTACATTTGGAAACCATCAACTAACACTAAAGCAACGCATATACAAAATAAAGCCACTGCTGAAACTTCTGTGCTTACAATTCCAAATGGATTTTCTCCCCATTGGGAGTGACATTTTTCTAAAAATTTCTTTTGTGTATTCTCTGCAAAAGTATTCTCTGTAATACTTTTGAGCTGTCAGCAAAAATGTGTCCTGCTAACATTTATTTTATTTTATTGCCCTTTTAAACTTTTTTCCATCAGTCTCAAGCCTCCTGGTTGCTGTCTTTGAAAACCCAAGAGAAAAGTTGCCTTGGGAGTAAATTTAGCATTTAAAAGGTTTTGGTGTTCAGTTTACATGTTCTTCAGCTGGTTTTAGGATTTTATATGTCATTTTTATGTTTTTGCAAGCCACCTAAAGCTACTGAAATGGGTGGCATAAATATTTATGAGCTATAAGTAAAGGAAAATCCCTACCCATCAGATTTAATGGAAGCATAACAAATCAGGGACATTGAAGATCACTTGAAATGATTATATTCCCTTGATGATTCAATCCCCTTGATACAAGAGAGAGAGGGAGGGAGGGAGGGAGGGAGGGAAGGAAGGAAGGAAGAAAAGAGAAAGAAAGAAAAAGAAAGAAAGAAAGGAAAGAAAGAAAGAAAGAAGAAGGAAGGAAAGAAAGAAAGAAAGAAAGAAAGAAAGAAAGAAAGAAAGAAAGAAAGAAAGAAAGAAAGAAAGAAAGAAAGACTAGTACCACTTCACTGTCATGGAGACTTTCACTGAAGCTCATCTTTTCCTTGGAAGACAAATTCTTTTACGATCCAATCTGGGTCGGTCACCAGGACCAGAAGTATACTCTAAACTTTTGGATTCGTGCTGGACCCCAGTCTCAGGGAAGTTTTCTCTCACCAGAATGTGAGTTTTGGTGATGGCGTTTTGGTGAGAGAGAATTCCCTTAAGATGGGCTCCAGCACAAGTCCAAACATTTAGAAGACTAAACTTCTGGTCCTGATAACTGACCCAGATTGAATCTTACAACATTATCCCATAATGTTGAGAGGTGGCATTCAGCAGGTTCTGACCAGTTCTGGAGAACTGGTAGTGGAAATTTTGAGTAGTTTGGAGAACCATCAAATACCACCAGCAACATGTATATTTGCTTTCGTTCATGACTAATTCTTTCATCAAAAGTAATGAGAATGATGGAATTTTTTTAAAAAAGCAGGAGAAATGTCTGGTAGGTCATAAAGGTTTTTATCATAAGACAAGATGTTGGAAATGAGCATTCTGGTTTCGTTTGTGATTGTAGCACATTCTCTGAGGTGGTGTTTATTCTGAAATCCTAAATCATGCTGAAAATGTGACAATAAATTACCCAGAGCACTTATACCTTGCTAATACTTTACCATATGTTCCAGTGACACCTTCCTTCGAATGGTATAAATCGTTTTGGTGGAGGTGATTACATTCTTGTTTCCCAGTCAGACTGCAATGGAAAGTCTGTTTAATTGTTTAAGTGGAATGGAGAAACATTTGCTGACTGCTCAAGCACATTATTTTCAAAGATAATATCAGTGACTGACATTTAGACAAGGTTTGGGGCAGCACTGATATGTCTGTTGATTAACCAGAAAACATAGAAGTGATTCAGACTTGTCTGGCCTGTTACAAGATCAGTCACAAAACTTTTTTTTCCCATCGCATTGGCTAACTCTTCAGGGCCACATCTTTGCAATTTTGGAGATATTGCTTCTGCCATACAAGAGCTTAGCAACCTCCAACATCACTTTACAGAAGTTTCTGTTTTACTGTTTTCTGTTTGTTTGTTTGTGTAAATTTTGGTTGCCCCGGCTTTACTCCAACATTCTGCCAGGGTTGAATCATACCAACTGAAGACAACTTCAGAGGGCAATTGTTTCACTGTTTAATAACTCACATAGTCAGGAAATTCCTTCTTATTTCAACTTTGGATTTTCTTCTGTAAATTCTTCAAACATTGGTTTTTATCCTACCTTCAAAAGCTATGGAGAATACATTCATACTGACTTCTCTTTGAAAGAACTTCATGAACCGTGACGGCACGGTGGTTAGAATGCAGTTCTGCAGGCTACTTCTGCTGACTGCCATCTGACTGCAGTTTGGCAGTTCAATTCTTACCAGCTCGAGATTGACTCAGCCTTCCATCCTTCCAAGATCAGTGAAATGAAGACCCACAATGTTGAGGGCAATAGGCTGACTCTGTAAACCACTTAGAGAGGGCTGTAAAGCACTGTGAAGCAGTATATGAGTCAAACTGCTTTTGCTAATTGCTTTTGCAATATATTTGAAGAACGCTATTGAGTCTCCCCTATGTTTTCTTTAAGCTAAACATCTCTATTATTCATAGGCTTTAATTTTCAAACTTCTCACCATCTTCAGTCCTTCTGGTTCCAAGGCCTTCTAAATGTATTCACACAAAGTCCTTCTATTGTAGACATTGTAGAAGATGATTTCAGCATTAAGATCATTGGCTGTGCAGATACAAAGATAGCCAGGGAAATTATTGAAGTCCTTATGGGTTAAGAGGAGTACTGAATTACCCCCAGCTTATCAAATACTTAGGAGCTGACAGCTTGACAGCAGAAAGAAATGACGGCCAATTGCCAGCCATCAACACCAACCATCCAATAGGAAGGCACCACTAAACATGATTTACAGACTAGCCAAAAAAAAAACATGTATTCCAATAGAGAGAATCTTCCTGCAGCACAAGTCTGATAGTTTAGGGGATAAGCTAATGAAAAATGTTGCTTTCAGCCATTGGTTATTCTATTTGCCTTTGGGTATCTTAGTCTCACACTGAAGATACAATAGCTGTGGCTGCACTCTCAGAAAATGCTTAACTTAGTTAGTGAATTAACTGTGTTATGATTTTTAATAACACAGAGAGAGGGAGAGGGAGGGAGGGAGGGGAAGAGAGACATAGAGATACAGATAGAGACAGACAGATGGACAGGGAGAGGGAGAGAGATGAGTGTGTTATTACAGTCATAAACCAGCCTTACACACTGAAATATGTTGAATTGCCCCAAACTTAGTATATGTATGAATGTATCTGCTAGGTCAGGAGAGGCAACCCACAGGCTATGTCCACCTATCCTACATGCCAAAACTTTCCACCAAACATCGGCCAAACTTCATCATCATAAAACACATTTCAATCTCCAGGTCTTAAAATGTCAAGCTTAGATATCAAACTGGATCAACTGCTCTCAAATGATCCCCCTCAGCCATGGCTTAGTCTCGATCAACAAGAATAAAGTCACCAGCCATTAATTGTTGACTTGCTTTTTGGGGAGGATGAATGGGAGCTGCAATATAAAAAATTGGGAGAATGGAATGGCATGTTTTAGAAAGGGACATCAGCTGCTGGCTAGAATATCGAATGAGACTGTGCTCCTTTAAATATATAGGTATATAGATCTTATATTTGAGGCTGATTTTAACCGTGTTATTGTAACAGGAACAGTCCAAGAGGAACTGATGGATCAATATGAAATGGCTTGCATCTTCCATACCTCTGTTCATCTTTTGACTGTATTGTTTAAATATTTCATTTGTTAGTTCCACCCATTTTAAAAAAAATTGCTTCCTTGGTATGGTCACTTACCTAGCTTGATGTTCTGACCAAGGCTTCTGAGACCCTAATAATACGAACACTTATTTTAAAAACAAATCTTGGTTTATTGCAATGCTGGGAATTATTTTCATTCCCAGCCAGTAATGAATCTCAAACCATCCCTCAAGATAAACACCCACCTTTCTTTCCTGTGAAGTGCTGCCAATAACAGAAGTGTCAAGTTAACTAGAACAAAAACCAACCAAAGTACAAAGAGCTTCAAGGATGAATCTGAACCAAACAAACAACTTTGCTTCCTGCAAAGGATTCATCATCTTTGCCTCTTCTTTATACCTTATGGGAGGGGCAATCACCTCCCAGCCTTACTCCTGAGTTGCCGCTGTTGTTTCAACTGCTTTTGCCTTCTAGCAGCTCTGCACATGTGCACTGGGAACATGCTCCCTTGGGTCCTCTATCTCACTGATGCCATATTTCAAAGGTTCCAGAGGCAGCACCCCACTCCCAGAAGGTCCTGGCCCCATCTCTGCATTGGATACAGGACCCTCATCTGAGTCCTCTCCAGACTCCCAGACTGATCCCCTTTCTTCCCCACTATCCAATTCTGCTGCTGTCTGCAGAGGCTGCTGGCGAACCACAACACTTGAAATGCTCACTTCGTGTATAATACAGCCCAGGCAGCCATTGGATCAAGAGGGTGACCTGAGACTTTAGGCTGAAAATTGATATTTGAGCATCTGCTTTTAATCCTGGCAGGTCTCTTTTCCCTAGATAAAGGCAATAGTTGTTCTGCATATGCTTTAAATGCCTTTATAGGGGTCCCATCAGTTTTAGTTTTCCCATGTTACTGTTTTTTCCTGCTGTCAGGACGATGATCATCTGTTCCAAACCTCTTTTAAGTGCATTGTCTTGGCTTCTTCAGACCCATTCTTCTTCTTCTTTTTTGCTTAGTGATACAGCATGTGGTATTACAGATGCTCATAGAGAACAACTGGATTCACTTCCTAACCATCGGTAAGCTAGAAAACATTTCCTTAAATTTCAGTGGGGGGGGAAATAGACCCTACTTGTGTTGGAAGTTATAAACAGGACGGTTGTTGAGAAGGTTCACTTAGTAAGTTCAGATCCTGCGCTAGACGTCTACCTTATAGTTGTTGAAAATAACCAGAAAAGACAGACAGTGTTAATCACTTACTGATGCTTGTTCCCTTCTGTGGTTTTGGCAAGTGCAAAAAGACAAATTCCCATGGTTTAAGAAAGAAGGAAATATATTTTGGAAGATTAAAGAGACTCTTATTAACAGCTCCAATCCTTAACATCCTCTGCTGGCATAAATGCTGTTTAATGGGAATAGGCAATAGTTCAGTGGTACATTCTGAATGTAGAAGGTCTTCTTTCAATCCATAGCATTTCCAGGAAAGAATGAGAAAATTCCCAGCCTGAAGCCCTGTGGGGATGATGCCCTTCGGTGTCTCTAATTATTGGAAAGTAATCGGCATTCTTGGGGTAAATGGATATATTTGGGAGAATAAAGGAAAATAATTTGGAATATTAGTATGAATAGGCTGTGAGGAATACAGGAAGTCCTCAACTTACAACAGTTCATTTAGTGACCATTCAAAATGGCACTGAAAAAAGTGACTCACAATCGTTTTTTACACAACCACTGTAGCATCCCCATGGTCACAGAATCAAAATTCAGATCCTCGGTAACTGATGGCAGTGTCCCAGGGTCATGGGATCATATTTTGTGACTTCCTGACAAGCAAAGTCAATGGGGAAACCAAATTCATTTAACAACTGTGTCATTAACTTGAGGACTACCTGTGCTACCCTAACAACAGTCTCTTTCTCTCCCACCCTCCCTCCCTCTCTCTCTCTCTCTTGCCAAATTCTAAGGTAAATTTTGAAGAGAAAAGCAGAAGAGAGACAGAAAAACAGAAGGGAGATAGAAAGCTCCTTTAAATAATATTAGGCTTGGAGATAAACCAATTCAAGAAGATACCACTTAGCAGTAGAAATTTGGGGGTCAGTTGTGGTCATAGTTTGAGGAGTACTTGTTAATAAGGTAAAGGCTTCCCCTGTCCAGTTGTATCCAACTCTGGGAATGGTGGTCATCTCTATTTCCTAGTCAAAGGAGCCAACAATGTCCAAAGATGCTTTCATGCTCATTTGGCCAACATGTGGCCCAGATGCATGGAACACTGAGGCTGAAGTGGTACCTATTTATCGACTCACATTTGCATGCTTTTGAACTGCTAGATTAGCAGGAGCGAAGGGAAGAACAAGTCCATCATGGTCTTGAACTGCCAACCTTACAGTCAACAAGCCCGGCATCTTAATCACTAATAATAAAGATTGTTAGTGCCTTCTTCACCAGTTCTCTAAGACACCAGCCCTCCATTGGCTTGGTAGAGTGGCCCCTCATTTGATTGCTGGAGATCATGTAGATTGGTCCCACCATCAGCTGCCAAAAGTAGTCAGCTGCAGTCAAGTTGGTAAGAAGTTGGAAGCTATTAACAATCCCACTGTATTTTTACCTGTTCTTGGTCATTCTATTTTTCTACATCAGGAAATATCTCTGAAAAGATGACCCAAGGAGTCTCTGAGTTTCCTTTAAGCATTAAATTTGACATCAACAATTCTAACAAATTATGTAATTTGTTGTTAGGTAGATAAATATAACATGTTTGCTTGGAAGAATGGCACATGGATATGTTAGTTTGCTGCAAACATAATGCAGTTCTAAAGGCCCACTTAGCCCATCCTTGAAAGAAAGAGTTAAAGAAGAGAGCAGGCTACACTCAATAATGATCACTCAATGCTTCTCAAAAAATTCAGCAGCAAAGCCTGAAAACATACCACTTTTATACTAATTATCCAAGTACTCAAGGGAAATCTACTGCTGTCTTTGTATAGATGTAGAAAAGCAGGGTAGATTGTAAAATATAGATTGAACTGGAATCATAATAATGTATAAATTCATCTCATGGAAGAAGAGAAGCATGGTTTTCAGACCTGAACCTTTTAATTTTAGCAGGAGAATCAATTCACTAAAGGAGCAAGGAAGTTCAAAAGGATCAGTCCAAACATGGATATATTTCATGCTTTGTAGAGATTACAATCCAAGCAAACGTAAAAAAAACTTTTTAGATCATAATCTGCAGTTCCCCATAACCTGGAACAGATATACTGAGATCAAATTATTTGTCCAATGTCACCCAAGATATAGGCTGCCTGCAGGATCACCAATGTACTATATTGGGGGTTTGGAATAGGAAATGACTATTTATACACTGAGATGTTGATATTGAGATGCCCCTTGGTGAAAACCTGAAGACTTTGTCTGATTTTCACATATGCATCAGGGATAAAACTGGGAGAACACTTTCCAACACATATATGCAAGTCTGTGGTTTGTTTGGACCCAATGTGCTTCAGCTTTCCATCTGACTGAGCCTGATCTGCAAGATTGAGCTTGTTTTGAGACAATAGCAAACCATAAATGGGAATTTATGAGAGGAACCATTAAATTTAATATCCCTGGGGGAGATTAAGAAATACCCTTCAAAATCAGTTGGTTTCATTACTTCTGAAAGAATGGCATATGTCCAATATTACAAGGCCCTCATGAGCATCAACTATTGCTTTTCTGCCATAGCACTCAATAAAACTCAGTCCATCTTTTTTTAATTATTTTCTTTGCTTTCATATTGCGAGGAATGTTTTTTTTATATTCTAAACAGTCTGGACAGTTTTTAACTTCTGAGTCTGGTTATTACTCCATTCCAAAACTGTCTTTAAGAATGAAGGTCACACCATATTAAATTATCTGGGATAATAATTGGAATAATTTAACAACAGTATTAAAAATGGTGCTCTGCACATGTTTTGCTTTGCATGGTCATTATAAACGTCTGTCTCCAGTTCACTGATAGCAATCACTAAATGCTAACTGCAGGAGAGGTACAGTGGAAGAGGCTTTCTATCTTCTAATCCCAGACTGTCAAACTCCTGGGCTGCAGGCATGATGCATCATGCACTGGCCATGCCCATGCCCAGTTTAGTGAAGGGCGAAAAAGTCCCGATATGTCATGTGACAGTGTCATGACGCCGTGTGTTTGACAGCCCTGTTCTAATCCATCCTTCTGAATTTCCTGGAAGCATCTGCTTCAGAGGTGGTATTCAGCAGGTTCTGACCAGTTCTGGAGAGCCAGTAGTGGAAATTTTGAGTAGTTTGGAGAACCAGCGAATACCACCTCTGATTGGTCCCGCCCCATCTATGGTCTGCCTTCCATTGAGTCCCAGCTGATTGGGTGGGTCTTCTTTGGTTGCCCTGCACAGGAGAACGGAGTTGGAAAGCAAGTTAGTGGGGTGAGGAGGGAATGGAGATTTTACAGTGTCCTTCCCCTGCCACACCCACCAAGCCATGCCATGCCCNGAATGGAGATTTTACAGTGTCCTTCCCCTGCCACACCCACCAAGCCATGCCATGCCCACCAAGCCACACTCACAGAACCAGTAGTAAAAAAAATTGAATCCCATCATTGATCCACTTGATTCAAACGCATGTAGTGGAAAATGCATTGATATCATGTGTAAGACATTGTGGTATAAATGACACAAATTGCATAATTCGTGCCATCCACAGGAAATGATTATGTATGTAATTTGTACAGTGATATATTGCCTAAGTTGGCACTTACCTCCTTGCCAAGAGCCTTTACTATTTGTGAGACAAAAAAACCCCTGCTTTTGGTTCTCTGTGCCATGCTAACGGAGCTTTTGCAGGAAATATTTCACTTCAAAAATCAGATTAGTCAAAGCAATTCCTCTTCCCATGACAGGGAGAAGTTGTCTTAGGTGGATATTGAGAAAGAGGAATAGAATATAGATAGAAATTTCTGAATTATAGTTGGAAGGAGTTACCAATGGAATTATCAAATGCAAAAAATATATATCATGGATCTTGACCCAAAAGGCTGTTCTTTTGAAACAATGATTAGCAGGCAGAAACTCACACATTTTATCCCAAAAGTGCTGTTCCAAAAGGCAACTGGACTTTCTTGATTTGGTTTTGTTTTTCCTGGAAAACATTTCGCTTCTCAACCAAGAAGCTTCCTCAATCATAAGTCAGAACTGAAGAAGCTTCTTGGATGAAAAGAGAAATGTTTTCATGGGGGAAAAAAAACAAGAAAGTCCAGTTGCCTTTTGAAAAAATACCTTTGGGACAACCATGGTCTGGAGGACTGAGAATCTCCACCATTTTCTGATGCGTGAGCATAATGAGCTGCAAGTATACCTGCAAGGTTGAGCAAAGTAGATAAAGTGAGGTAGATAAAGAAGATTGCTGGAATAGCCATAGAAGAATTATGGATTATTTCCTGAAATAAAGGTAAAGGTTCCCCTCACACATACATGCTAGTCGTTGCCAGCTCTAGGGAGTGGTGCTCATCTCCATTACAAAGCTGAAGAGTTAGTGCTGTCCGAAGACGTCTCTATGGTCATGTGGCCAGCATGACTAAATGCCGAAGGCGCACAGAACACTGTTCCCTTCCCACCAAAGGGTTCCCTATTTTTCTTCTTGCATTTTTATGTGCTTTTGAACTGCTAGATTGGCAGAAGCTGTGACAAGTAATGGGAGCTCACTCCATTATGCAGTGCTAAGGATTCGAACCGCTGAACTGCCAACCTTTCTGATTGACAAGCTCAGCATTTCAGCCACTGAGCCACCATGTCCCTGGTGATTTTCTGGAATAGGACAAGATAATTTTGCTCATATGGTCCTGAACAGTTAGATCTGCATTGATGGTGTCTGACTGACTAATGCCTATTTGTTTTGGTGAGTTCTTCTTGGCTTCAGTCCATTTTTTTTTGACATTGTTTGTTCTTTAACTTTAACTGAATCAAAACAGTTTAGTAGTCAAAATGTTTCACATTACTCCCTGATATGATGCAGTAATATTATAAAAGGAAAGATTAGATACTCACATTTTGTATACATTCTTTTCAGGTACACATAATTATTTTACCCACATTGGCAAAAAGTGAATCAAAGCAATCTACAATGAGAGATTTCTAATTTAAAGCATAAAACACAATTTTGATAAAATCTCATTCTTGTGGAGTAGGAAAAATACTATATGTTTTTTTAAAAAAAAAACAACTGAGAATGGCTGCCTACATTTTTATTTTAAAAATATACAGTACAAACCACCTATCAGGAAACTTCATTTTCTTAAGATGGGTTTCAGTAAATGCCAAGTTGGAATTGGTCCATGCTCATTCCTGTGATAAAAAATATTGCTCTCTCCAGCAAATAATCCCAATAGTCGTGAAGAATAGAGTTAACTAAATAAAAAATTGTACTAGAAAGAGGAATATGATACCTATTAAGTTCAAGAAGAACCATGTCTTTCTTAGGTCCAAACAAAATATGTCCCTGTCTTTCATCAACATTAATCGAAATGATTTATAACTCCTCCTTCTCTTCACCAGCTTTTCTACATATTTTGTGAAAAATGTTCATGTACTGTCTAAATCAATGTCATTTAATGACACTGTGTTGAACCTACTATGATAGATTGTATAGATAGCTCAATTAAAAAAAAACACCTTGGATTTAAAATAATTGAAAGCTAATCAATTAATTAAACCATTCCAAAAGACAATTAACAGCAACATATAAACACATGCATGCATAGAAGAATCATAGAATCATAGGGACTGGTAGGGTTCATGGAGATCTTCCACTCTAACCCCCTTGTCCAAGGGAGGAGGGCTTAAATACAAAACCCTAAATAGGTACTGACATAAAAAGTCAGGAAAAGTAAGATCTGGGAAAAATAAGAACCACAACTCTTTCTGCAAATTACAGGACACCTTCTTTTGCAAGATGGAATAGGTAGGTCTTCAAAGTTTAAACTATGCCATCCATTTTGGTTATATTTGAGAAGAAGAAGAAAAAAACATTCACAATCGAGGGGGACCTTCCAAATTTGCAGATGACACTAAGCTGGCAGGTACAGCTAGCACCCAAGAAGATAGGCTCAAGATCCAGATGGATCTTGACAATCTAGAACACTGGGCCATATTTAACAACATGAAATTCAATGTAAAGAAAAGTAAAGTCTTACACTTAGGCAAGAAAAACCAAAAGTACACTACTTGATAGCAGTAACTGTGAGAGGGATCTTTGAGTCTTAGTGGACAACCAGCTAAATATGAGCCAGCAGTGTGCAGCAGCAGCAGCCAAAAAAGCTAATGCAATCCTAAATTGTATTAACAGAGGAATACAAACAAGATCAAGGGAGGTACTAATATCATTCTATAAAGCCTTAGTAAGACCACACCTAAAGTACTGCATCCAGTTTTGGTCACCACACTATAAAAAAGATGTTGACACTCTAGAAAAAGTACAGAGAAGAGCAACCAGGATGATTAGGGGACTGGAAACTAAGGCATATGAAGAATGGTTGCAGGAACCAGGCCTGGCTAGTCTAATGAAGAGAAGGACCAGGAGAGACAGGATAGCAGTCTTTCAATATTTGAGGGGTTGCCACAGAGAGGAAGGGGGTCAATCTATTTTCCAAAGCACCCAAAGGCCAGACAAGGAACAATAGATGAAAATTAAACAAGGGGAGATTTAACCTGGAAATAAAAAGAAACTTTCTGACAGTGAGAACAATCAACCAATGGAACAGAAGTTGCCCTCAGAAGTTGTGGGAGCGCCATTACTTGAGACTTTCAAGAAGAGTTTGGACTCCCATCTGTCAGAAATGGTGTAGGGTCTGGGGGGTTGCACTAAATGACCTACAAGGTCCGTTCCAACTCTGATTATCCCACTTAATGTTATCATCAAGTAGGAAACACCAACATAGAAATATGCTTAAAATAAAGCTCAACAGGAAGAACCCTTTGTATTCAAGAGGAAACTCCAAGGTTCAATTAGTGTCCATAAAAGAACTGATTTCCAAATTAGAAAAATTCTGTCTATCTTTTTGGAGAGAAAGGTGCCCCAGTACACTGCTTTGCCCGGGGCCCATAATGCTGTAAAAATGGCCCTGAGAGAACATTTACGTTCTAATCAGAAAGATGTGTGTGAATGATTCAAAGTCCTACTTGGATTTGCAATGCAATCTGAGTTGCCAATCAATTTTAACTTATTCAACATATTCAAATAAGTATACAGAAAAAAAGGCCATGCTTGACAGAACTGTCTTCCAAGGAGGTCTTAGCTTAGCCTTGTTATTTATTGTTTAAGAGGTTAGAACCAAAGTATCTTGACAAGGAAGACCTTAGCTCTCAAAAATTTTGTTGTAAACATGTTACAATAGAACAGAAATGGATGAATCCTCTCTTTGCTTAAGCATCAGCAATCAGATGTCATTCATTTCTTATCCATTGTTGGCATGTGTCATATTTATTTCTCTTTACTAGATGGATTACCCTTTAAAAGGTTTCGCAGGGGTTTCTTTTAGGAATGTGTTTCAAATCAGTACAGTGTGAGCTGTAAAATATCTGAGCTCAAATTAGGCTAACAAGCTCCCAGGGAAAACAAAACAAAATATTCCAGAATTTTGCTCAGCTTGAGTATTCCCCAGCTTTTCTACATTAGATACAGTGTTTGGAAGGAAAGTACAGGGTTTGGTTTTTTGGTGGGGTTTTTTTTTTGTACACTGCAAAATCTTAAATGGTTTGGCAGGAATTTGTACAGAAGCTGATATGCAGTTTCTTAAAACAGGAATTTCCAGAGGCATAAGTATTAAGAAAAGCAAGGCAAGTTTCCAACTCCAGATTGAAAGGGAATGGTATTCCAAAGTGTTCCAAAAGAGAAGGAAAGTTGAATTTAAAAGACACATTTTAGAAAGAAAAGGATGGGTACCGTCACAATCTCATAACACAGGTAATCTTTGATGTACAGGCAAACATTTATCAACCATTCAAACTGATTGCAGACTTCTTCAGAGATAGTTACAGTCCAGTTTCAATCTTCTGACACAGGGGGGCTTCAAACTTGACAACTTTAAGGCTTGACCTGAAGTTGAGGGTCTTAAGGAGGAGGTCAGTACAATAGAGTCCTTAAGACCCTCAACTTCAGGTGTTCAGTTAAGCTTGTCAAGTTTGAAGACCCTTGTTCTGAAAGCTGCCCCTCCATGGTCATGTGATCACAATTTGGTTGCTAGGCAACCAGCCCACATTTTTGACTGTTTACAGCATCCACATTTTGGGGCATGTATTTATTTTTCTGCAGAAACCAGTCTTTACTTTTGGTTTGGGGTCAATTTTGGAGTTAATACCCTATTTCAGATTTGTTCTTCAGCAGTGGCAGGGAAATATAAAAATAACAGGGATTACTGATGAAATGTGCATTTTTTTAAATATATACAGCCCAAACTATTTTCTCTGCTAAGCTAAGTAGTAAGAGGAAAACTATGACATCAGAGAAGATGGCCACAGTCGTAAAACAGCCATCTGCCTATTTCAATATTACTCTTATATTACACGGAGTTTGTTTAAATGTTTATTAAGGTGGTTCTTCATTTGAATCTGCTTTCTGTTTTCTTCTCTACATGCTATGCTTGCATCCAAAGAAAATTCCCTTTAGCTGAATATTTAACAACTAGTCTGGCTTGCTGACAAAGACTGTGTTATTTATTAAAGTTAGGATTGTCGAACTGCTTTGGATTTTCTTTTAATTGAACACACTAACTTCTCTTAAAGACATCAGAGCTATGCAGAGATTGTGTGCTGTCAAGTAGAAAGACTCATTTTTTGCAGAGCGGAGACTAGCCTTGGGCCACACATTCTGCCTTTCCTTACGAGAAATAAATATGGAAAAGGTGTGGGTTTTTTATTATGTCCATTTGCAAGTAATTAAAAAAGGCCAGAGCCAAGAAGAAAACAGCAGTGAATGAGGATGGAAACAGATTGTTGATGCCCCTTGGCTGCTAATGACTTAATGTGCAGATATCATAGAGGGCCAAAATAATAATTTTCTATGAATTAGAACATTTATGTAACTCATGTTACATAAGAAACAGGTAAAGTTTCATAACTGAAAAAGATGCAATAGAGAGCTTATTAAATTCGTTTCTACAGATTTGACACTACTTTATTTGCCTTCACATGTGACCTGTTCTCAATACTGGAAGGTTCCAAAAATTACTAGGGTTTTTTTGTGGGGGAGAAAGAGTCTGTTGTACTAAAATGTATTCTTGTATTTTCAACCTAAAATACGACACAGGAACAAACTTGCTTTTCCTCCTCCAGCCTTCTTAACAAGGGTTGTCTAGATTGAATTCAGGTTTCCAAATAGGTTGGAGCTCGAGAAAAATAGACATCCCATTGTTCTTGGCCAAAATGATGCTTTGGAACAGGGGTCGCCAACCTTTTGGACCTCAGGGACCACGAAACTCATAATTTTAAATCCCACAGACAAGAGATCCTGAGAAAATCCTCCCAAAAAAGTCTGCAGAAAAATTCCCCACCCTGTTTTCCTACTGATCGATCATTCTTTATTTGGGATTGCAGGATGCCGTGTCCAGCTCTGTTCTCAGGGGAAGAGAGAGAGACTTTTGGCTTCATGCAAGGAAAGCAGCAGAAGCAGCAGAAGTGTTTGTTTCTCTCCCCCAAACTCGACCAGAAATGAGTCTTTCCCAGTACAGCCTCTTGGAACAGGATGCCTTGCTGGCACAGCGTCTTGGAGCAGGATGCCTTGCAGGACCACCAAAATTTTTGATGGACCACCAGTGGTCCCCGGCCCACTGGTTGGCAACCATTGTTTTGGAACATACATGAATGTTATCCCATTGCTTCTAATTCAAAGGCAATAGCCAGAAAGGAATCAATTCACTGCTGATCATTGCACAATAATGAGTGACTGTAAGAAAGAGACTTGCATTTGCTGAAAGGAAAATGGTCCCACTCTATTTAGTCCCACTGTTTATCATAAAAGGCTGGAACATATGATGTCCATGACACATGAAACAAAAGTCTAGAGAAAACTTTTGGCTGTTTCCAGCAGCTAAAATCACACAAGCCTCTTGTTATGACTGTGAGGTCCATATCCCTTTGTTTGGCTGGATGACAGGATGATTAGTCCAAAATGATTAGTAGATAATTAATGGCACCTAAGTACAAGAGATAGTCTCCCCCTGATAGCTGAGGATTTATCTTAAAGTATCTGATATCCATCTCAAGACAGCCTTTAAGTAGTCCCTAACATATGTCTGCATTTTTTTTTTACAGTGGCTACTATCCAGAACAGAAATTATTTTACTCTGTCCTTTGCTATCTTTTAGAAACAATCCAGGCAATTTTTTTTTATCATGGTAAACACTTGTGGTCAGGGATGAGTTTGGCATCCTTTTAATGAGTTTTGGCAGGACTAAGCCCTAAGTTCTGGCCTGCTTAATCTTATTGTCATCTTTCTCCAATGTGGACTTTGTTTTTATGAACATAGGCAGATTTAAAATGTGATAGGTTAGCATCATTCAGATAGAGAAGACTGTGAAAGATAGGATGTGCCATTCCTTATGAAGCTTTGATTATACTGAACCCCAGAAAATCCAGCTACTAAATATGTATACTAAACCTCTGTGGCTTCTGTTTCAAGGATATGCCTTGTGTCCTTTTGAACCTCAAGTGGAAGGAAGAGAAGGTGGGGAAGGGAAAGGAGAAGGAGAAGGAAAGGAAAGGAAAGGGGAAGGAGAGGGAGAAGGAGAAGAAGGGGAAATAATACAGATTCACACTCTGGTATGTCCTTTCCATTTGTTCAGTGCTATGTAAAATAAATTTTGGCTTCTTTTACCTATTGATTTCATTCTAATCCTTGCAACTTGCATATAACATTTGGGTTTCAAAGGACCATGCCGATGTGCAAAACAGCATTTAAAAAAAACCAAGCAAATTAAAAACATGACTGGGAATGAATTGTTAAATATATTGTTGTTGCCAATATATATCTAACAACTACAGCTACATACAATTCTCTCACACAAATTTGCAGATGTTTGGTAAAGAATGTTGAAATGAAACATATCTGAAACCTCCAGTAAAACTTGAGAGAGAGAGAGAGAGAGAGAGAGAGAGAGAGAAAGAGAGAGAGAGAGAGAGATGCTTTCTCTGATGTCTCTTCAGGCATGCCTTCCATCAGAGGAGTTTGACTGATGGGGAGACCATTCATAACTTTTCCATACCAACAAACTGTTGCCTTCCTTATCTGTTTCATATATATTCCACATAGCTGTATCATTCATCTTTTTTTCCCATGGACACTGTCTGCCCACTAATCAACTCCATCTTAAAACCACAAGAACAACCCTTAGAGCTGATGCAGAATTCTGGCTAAAAGGTTGTTCCTGAACATCAACGATACAATGAAGTTCAGTTCACACATCTTCGGAATAAGCCCAGTGGAAGTATCAGCCATTTATTTCTGGTGCTTACCTCTTTCTATATTTTCATTCAAACTTTGCACAAACTTCAGATAGAATAGATAGGTATGTGGGGGTGAGTGACCAGAAGGAATACTGAAAAACAATCTTTTACGAGGAAAAGTTTTTTGTGCTAGCCATTTTGTGATGATTCCCATGATCTGACATCAAGCCACTATCTTGTATGAATTTCTTCGGGCAATATGGCATTTTGCAAAGTCATAATGAAGTCTTGACATTTGCTACCTAAGGACTTCCTTCTTCTTCTCAGTTTGCCATTGTCCTCTAGATATGCAAAACTTTATAGAATAGAATGGAATGGAATGGAATGGAATGGACCAGAACAAAATAGAATTCTTTATTGGCCAAGTGTGACTGGACACACAAGGAATTTGTCTTGGTGAATATGCTGTCAGTGTACATAAAAGAAAAGATATGTTCATGAAGAATCATAAGGTACAACCAGGGATGGAATTCAATTTTTTTAACAACCAGTTCTGTGGGTGTGGCTTAGTTGGTGGGCATGGCCAACTCAATATCGCTCACATCGAGGCACGCATCTCCTCATCTGGCCTCTCATGACTGTGGGGATGCTGCAACAGTCATAAGTGTGAAAAATGATCATAAGTCACTTTTTTCAGTGCCATTGTAACTTTGAATGGTCATTCTACATCAGAAAAGTACCAGCAAAGGAGGGGAAAAAAACTCTAAAGACATTCCTGAGACAGGAAGTCCGGTCCTGCCAAGAATGTAATAAGGGTTAATGGAGAGGCAGTTTCTGTAAGCAACACCAGAATGTTTCCTTCCTGCCTTCCTTACAGGATTAGGCGAGGAATTTCTTCTAACAACCGGTTCTCCGAACTGCTTAGAATGTTAACAACCAGTTCTACTGAATTGGTATGAACTGGTAGAATCTCATCCCTGGGTACAACACTTAATAGTCATAGGGTACAAATAAGCAATCAAATCATGCTAGGAAACAGTATAAATTGTTAGGATACAGGCAACAAGGTTACAGTCATACAGTCATAAGTGGGAGGAGATGGGTGAAAGGAAGGATGGGAGGATTAATAATAATAGTAGTATTTACATAAATAGTTGGACAGTGTTGAGGGAATTATTTGTTTAGCAGAGCGATGGCATTCGGGAAAAAACTGTTCTTGTGTCTAGTTGTACTGATATGCAGTGCTCCATAGCATCATTCTGAGGATAGAAGTTGAAACAGTTTATGTCCAGGATGTGATGTAAATTTTTTCCCAGCTCTTTTTTTGACTTGTGCAGTATATAGGTCCTCGATTGAAGGCAGGTTGATAGTAATTGTTTTTTTCAGCAGTCCTAATTACTCTCTGAAGTGTGTATCTGTCTTGTTCGGTTGCAGAACCAAACCAGACAGTTATAGAGGTGCAGATGGCTATTAATTATTGATATTAATAAATATAATAATTAATTCTCATAAATCATAGATGACCTAAAGGCTGGAGTTGAGACTTGAGTACAGATATAGAGAATATCAGAATAAGGGAAAGCTGGACAAGAATGACAATTCTAGAACAGCATCAGAACAAGAGAAGGTAACATTCAGGCACTTGACACTGGGAGATGAATCCCTGGAAGGCAGGGGAGTGATAAAAGTTGTGTCACACATTTGGCAAGGATGGAGTTTTTTTAGTTTTTTCCCTGAGGCATGGAAGAATTGAGGTGGGTCTTTGTTTCATAATGCAATGTTAAACTTAAACAAGCTTTGTTTGTTTGGGGGGCTAAAAATAGCAGGAAACCACGTCAGCAATTTTCAACTATATTTGAGACTTATGTAGGGTAGAGAACCAGATATGCAAAAATATGGATGGCCACCAGAGGGAAACAACTCCCAAACTCTGCCACCTAGGATGTCTCAAGATTTCTATAGTCCAGGGTCAGCACTTAGCAGCATTAGTACAGGTGCCGCCAAAAAGGGGTAGTTTTGTTATGTGTTGCTCAGGGTTGTAGACAATCCACTTGCCTTCTAGCAAAATGATCACAACCACAACATGTTGTCATAGTGCAGGGCAGACAACAACCAGCTTGATGGGCAAGACAAGAGCATAATTTAGCTTCCTAGAGAACTTTCAGGTAGTTCTGGCTTTCTACCATTTCTTCTTTACCCTGCACATAAGTGGTATTGCATCACTTCCAAAAAGGGCTGTGTTGTGTTTGCCAGGACAAAGAGTTACTGGATGAGAAAAAGGTCATGAGTGTGTAGAAACAATATTTGTGAAGGCAACCTCCACCTCTCTCTTTTATTTGTCATGGTTTGCCTCCCTTCAATTCTCTCCCAAGAAGGAGCCAGGTGAAAAGAAGGTTGCCTTGCGACCTTCTCCACAGGAAGAAAGATATATCTTTGTTTGCAAAGTGAGGAGAGCAGTTAATTTGAAATGAAACAGGATACAAACACTTGAATTAAAGGGCTTGCTAGGGGAAATTTCGGTTCATAGCCCTATATCATTTCAGTGATCGAAGGAGATACTTAGCCACTCTGTTCCACCAGAATGAGATATATAATATCCTGTGGAACTCTTTCCAATCCAGTCCATGCCCTTCCCCTTTCCAAAAACATAGTTGTCAAATTACTAGATATACGTTTACATTCGTTCCCTTTTTTATTAGATTACAGTTCATTTATCCCAACCTTATTGATCCGTATCAAAGCAAACAACAAGTGGCCCTATTGGTTGCCTCCAGCTTCCCTTAATTGGCCTTATCACGGTTTTCATGGCAACACAGATGGCGGGCCAAATGGGATATGAATTGTGGTCATATTTATGCTAGTGGCATAGTCCCACATCTCCCCCGACCCCGACCCAATTTGGTCTTCCTGCATTTATCTGCTTGATCTATATAACAGCAAACATCTTTGGCAGACTATATTTATCTGGGTTTCCCCAGCCTCTGTTCAAAAAGCTAAGACAATTATATCTATGCTTCTTTGAGTTTCAGCATTCCAATGCCATTGATGGGTGTCCCAGCTCAATGGTTTGGAGGTTCAGACAGCATTCTGGTAACAATAAGCTAACTCCATGCACTCAGCCAGTTCTATGCTGCCATGGAGAGGAATGTTTCAGGAGCATAGATATGAAACATTGTCCAGTTCCAAAGCCATGGAAGAAACCCACCTATTTGAATATATGCATGAACAGGACAAAAATAAGGATTTGCTTAGGGACAGGTCAGATGGTTTGCATTCAAAAAGTGCCAGCTTGGATCTCCAGCAGTGAAATCTCAAAAGATGCTTTTCCAAAAGGCAACTGGTTTTTCTGGTATTTTTTATCTGAAAATATTTCAACCAAGAAGCTTCTTCAATTCTAACAGATGGATCGGGAATGGGAGAACTGAATGCTAATGACCTGATGACTGCAACGGATATAATTCCTTCCATTTCCCCACCAGTCATTTAGAACCGAAGAAGCTTCTTGCATGAGAAGTGAAATGTTTTCAAAGAAAAAAAAATAACCAAGAAAGTCCATGTGCCTTTGGAACAATCCTGACCTGGATAATTGAGAATCTTCATAAACATTTCACAGTGGAATCCTTTACAGTTTTCTGCCAGCCAGTCTTGAGATAATACCAAATTAGACAGACTAGCAATCAGACCCAGTGGCATTTTTGCACCACGGGCTAAGCCATAATCACACACCAGATGGGTGAACTCAGATGTAATCTATAATAAAAAGTATTTTATCCCCTTCTGCATCTCAGCCTACACAAGTAAATTCAGAATAGAGTTGGAAAGGATCTTGGAGATCTTCTAGTCCAGGGTGTCACCAACCTTTTAGACCTCAGGGACCACCAAACTCATAATATTAAATCCCGCGGACCAGAGACCCTGGGAAAATCCCCCCAAAAAAGTCTGCAGGAAAATTCCCCACCCCGTTTTCCTACCCATCGATCATTCTTTATTTGGGATCACAGAATACCAGCTCCAGCTCCATTCTCAGTGGGGGGGGGGGGGAGAGAAACTTTTGGCTTCATGCAAGAAAAGCAGCAGAAGCAGCAGAAGTCTTTCTTTCTCTCCCCCAAACTCCACCAGAAATACGTTTTTGTGAGACTTGTCATGCCGGCGCAGCCTCTTGGAGCAGGAGGCCTTGCAGGGTCCCAAAGACTCATTTCTGGCAGAGTTTGGGGGAGAGAAAGAAAGACTTTTGCTGCTTTCCTTGCATGCAGCCAAAAGCAGAAGAAAGAAGTGGAAAGAAACAACCTTGGTGGCCAGGCCAGGTGCGTGGGGCAAGTTCCCCCCTTCTGCCCTTCCCCCCCTCCCCTCACTACCTCGTGTTGTTCGCAATGCAAGAGAAGCAATTCTTGTGTTCCCACGGGCCATGTGGGCGGCGTAGCCTTGTGTTCCCTTGCAGCCTGAATTAATTGCTTTAGGGGGTGCTTTGGAGGTGGCATTTCTCTGCAGACTGCCAAAATTTTCTCATAGAGCACCAGTGGTCCCTGGCCCACTGGTTGGTGACCACTGTTCCAGTCCAACCCCCTGCTCAAGCAGGGGACCCTATACTATTTCAGATAAGTGACTGTCTAGACTCTTCTTGAAAACCTCCAGTGATGGAGCACCCACAACTTCTCAATGCAAGCTGTTCCACTAGTTAATTGTTCTCACTGTTAGGAAGTTTCTCCTTAACTCCAGGTTGCTTCAGTCCTTGATTAGTTTCCATCCATTGTTTCTTGTCTTGCCTTCTGCTGCTTTGGAAAATAAGTTGACCCCTCTTCTTGGTTGGCAGCCCCTCAGATACTGGAATGGTACTATCATGTCACCCCCTAATCTTTCTTGTCTCTAGACTAGCCACACCCAAATCTTGCAACTATTCTTCATATGTTTTAGTCACCAGGCCTTTAATCATCTTAGTTGCTTTTCCTCTTACATGATTTAGTTACCTATCTCTGTTACTTTATTTATTATTTGTATCTCTCTCACCTTTCCTTAGGGAACTCAAGATAGCATTTATAGCATTCTTTCTTTCCATAGTGTTCCTTCCTCCCATTTTCCCGACAGAAACAACCCTTAGAAGTAGTTGGCAAGAGAGAATAATTAACCCAAAATTACACAGGAAGGTTGGATGAGAATTTTAATCTCTCCAGTACTAATTCACACAGTCTGGAAGGACAGAAGTAGCCTTTAAAAATTGCCACTGCTGAAGCCACACATGTCTGGTAAAGTTTCCAGTTATTTTTCAACCAATCCCCCTAATGCAATAAATAAGGCATGAGAGAACTTTTTCTGAGACAAGGAGGACATCTGCTGGCCAGGCGAATATGCAACTCTTCAATTTTAGTAAATGTATTTACCAGTAAATGCATCCTGGACCAAGAAAAACATTCATTTCGAAAGATCAACTGAATCTGAATTTGCTATCCAAATCAATTGAGTAAGTAAAACCAATCCAATTTAGATGCCTAACTTGAGTAATTCCGAAGGCCTAACTGGATTGAATCAACTTCTGGGTTGCCTTAGATAGCAAATACAAGTCAGGGTACCCTACCAATTCTGAAGAGCAATTTTTGGCAGAAATTATATATTGTCAGTCTTCAGAACCCTCCAGGCATCATGCACTATAGCTGGGCCTTTTTGTTAGCTAAGCAGTAGAGCAGAACAGCTGCAAAATTTGCCCTGACTAACTCAAACATGAGTATTTGTCCAGAGGTGGTATTCAGCAGGTTCTGACCAGCAGGAATTTTCAGTAGTTCGGAAAACCAGCAAATCTCACCTCTGACTGGAGATTTTATAGTATCCTTCCCCTGCCACTCCCAGCAAGCCATACCCACAGAACCAGGAGTAAAAAAAATTGAATCCCACTGTTGGAAGAAATATCCTTCTGGGTTCAGTTCTAAGTGGGGAAGAAAGACATTGGAAACATGCTTGGAAAGATGGTTTAATGGTGAACAGGATAACATGCCTTGGGTGAAGAAAGAAGGAAAAAAAATGAGATGCTGAGAGACTCTTAGTTTTATACCTTCTGTTGGGCCCCACCTTAGTGTTCCCTGTTCCTGTCAGACTCCCAGGGCTGGAGGTCTTAGCTGGACCACATGGCTTCACCTGAGTGCTGGCTGATGCAATCTTCCCAGGCCAGGTGGACAGATAGGTAGAGGACTTTGTTATGTAGAATACTCTGGCCTAGGCCTTAATGGGGTGGGGGTGAGTCCTGCTTCTGAGTTTCTACTCTTTTTAGGGGAAATATTATGCCTTTTTAATATTTCCTGGGGTATTTCATTTTTCTAGGAGAGGGGTGAGTGCTAACTTCCTACAGTACCACTGCACTTGCCCCATGTTTTAAGGCGAGGCTTTCCATTGAAGCAACTCAACCCCATTCAATATGAAACAGCCCCCTTCAGTACTTTGCAGAGCAGTGCACATCACCTTGACCATGCCAAATGAACCATCAAGATGGGCCAATCCACTTCAACTGGTGGGAGACAATGAAAGTGATTTCTACAGGATGTAGGGCATCTACAAAACGTACTCTCCTTCATTCAAGGAGAAGCTGAAAGTTAAAATAAATCAAGCCCATTTCCGTATTTTGCGAGTTGGGGTCTGTATTTTGCACAGCAAAGCCTTCAAAAGGAATAAGCCTTCTGTAAATGCAATAATGCATTTATACTCTGTTTATAGGTACTTTGCTGACTGACCTGAATAACAGAGTTGGATTGGACCTTGGACATTTTCTAGTCAGACCCACTACTTAAGTAGGGTACTCTATACCATTTCAAACAAATGGATGTCCAATCTGTTCCTAAAAACCTCCATCCGCAATTTCTGAAGGCAAGCTGTTCCACTGATTGACTGTTCAAATTATCAGGAAATGTCTTTCTTCATTCTAGGCTGAATCTCTCTTTGATAAGCTTCCACCTGTTGCTTCTTGTCCTGCCTTCAGGTGCTTTGGAAGGCCTCACCAATATCAGTACATTGCTATCACATCACTCCCACTCCTTCTTTTCATAAAACTAGACATACCCAATTCCTGCTACTGCCTTAAAGTAGAGAAGTGTGGTTTTGAGGAGTTCACAAACAAATTAAGAGAAAGTATCAGACTCCTGTAACACTTCCTGTGGAAGCACCAAAGAGAAGGTTTGCAGACTTTTTTTTAAATGCAGATCACTTTAAAAATGAGAATGAGTTTCATGTCTATTTTTTATTATATGCTCATGTGGCCAGAGGGGTCTTTACTTTAGATTCATTTTTTAAAAAAAATCTGAATCCCTTATTAGGAACTTATTAGCCACATGAGTTTCTTGGATCATGGTGGTGATGTGGACAGATTTCCATTGCAACTACCTGACCTTAGAAATAGGTTGCTTTAATGAGTTGCAAAAAGGGGGGGGGCTCCTATGAAACATCTTTGCCAGATAGAATCCAAAGCACCCATACCCAATTCCTGCAACCGTTCCAATGATGAAGGTCCCCAGAACAAAATCCAGCTCCTCTCATTGTTGAATCTGGGTTGAGCTCTTTTCCCAAAAATCTGCATCTGTTCACTCCAGGCAGTGTTTTCCCCTTTCTCCCAAATTAAGGTTTCACTGGAGCATTAATCTGTTATCAGCAACCGCCTCTTCCCTTTGAAGTACAGTTTCCAAAGCAGTTCTTTTTCCCCCTGGGGTTCTGCATGGACTTGCTAAACGAGAAATTCTCTAGGAGCAGAGTGTAAACATTTCACACAGGCATGACTGGAAAGACATTAATTACAATAAACTCTGCCCCAGGTGTGTGTATAGCAAAGGGGATTAAAGAAAATTCTCAATAAAAGGCATCTGTAATAGTGATGATAACTCATATAATGGCATAGAATGCAATCCAGGGCTCAGGATTACATTAGCAAGATCAAATGAAGGGTAAGTCCTTCATATGAGGAATGATACTGTACAGGCAATACTTACCAGCTATACATTTTGAGCCACGGGATGGTTGTTGTTTTCTTTTCTTCAAGGGGAACATGAAAAAGTGTTGTCTCATTTCATCCCCACCATAACAAAACAGTGGGATATGTTACGTTCAGAGAAGCAGAAGCATCTGTCATAGTCTTCCATACAGAATGTGTCATCAGGCAAATGCCACAATTGAGTGTTTGTCTTATGATGTCTAATATAAGTCATGACATTTGCACGGTGATGCAATCATTCATGTGTCATCATTCATTCCTCTTCCCCTTTGGACATTCATGCTGAGAAATGAAGACTGCCCCAAGGTGCCCAGAGGGCTCCAGAGTTGAGTGATGACTTAAATCTGGCTCTTAACCACTTTGTTATACTGACTATAGTGATCATGTACTATCTAAAAGCTGAAGTATCTCTTCCCACCCAAGGAGATCAAGGTTGGTCCAAGATATTTTGCTGCCAAAGTACAAGGTAGAGTCATCATCTCCCATTTCACACGTGAAAGCAAACTTGGCAGTATCAGTTTATCTCTACACTGAATGTGGGAGAGCTTCCTCAGCTGAATCTCCAGGCTACCATAGGAGGTTCGAAATGTGCCAGGTGAACCCTTGGCAAAATTTAGCTGCCTGAAGCATCATCCAAGAAGGCCAGCCTTAACCTTCACTCAAAAAGATGTCCATTGCATCTGCTGATAAGAAAACAAAAGGTCCAGAATGCAACATGAAATGAAGCCCTCCACTGAAAGAGTTTGTAGAAAATATTTTTTTTAAATGATATTTCATATTAACAGTCCTTACATGTTTCAGTCCCACAATAAGCTTTTATTGGGGACAGATGTATAACACTCCTCTTGTAACCCCAGAAACTGGGTAGGAGAAAAGCTGCAAAAATAAGTCCCCAAACAAATTATACATACTTACATGACTAGCAATATATAGCTTGCTGATTTGATGATAGAACACTGTACTTCAAAAGCTATGTTGAGAGAATTTTGGCTAGAAAAGTGGTCAATTAGCACCCTTTACATGCATAAGTATTCAAAAAATGGAATTCAACAAATGACATCTTTCAAGCTGTTCAAAATCTTCTCCCTGAAATGGGAATACGACTTTTGGAATCAGGAGGAGATGCTATAGATGTAAAGGAATAGAGAATAAAATCAATTCTACACCAGAATAACAAAATCTATGGTTTTCATTTTAGCACATATAGAGAAGGACGGGTGACTGTTAGGATAAGGTATAGGGAGACAGATAAAAAACAGCCCAACTTTAAGACAAGGAACAGTGGCTGTTCTTATCATTGTGAGATTTATTGGTGGTGATGGTGAAACTGGTCACTTGTCTGATTTACATTTAAAACATCTGTGATGTTTATAGAAGAATTATTTGCAGAGAGAGAGGTTCCCTGCCAGAATGGCTAAGAAACATCCAATCCTGTGAATATCTGGCCTTTTAAAAAAGCTTTAGACTATAATGCTATGGTCTACAAAATGTTGGGCAACAGAGAAAGCATTTTTTTAAAATAATATTTATTTGACACTCCATAAGATTATGAAATAAATGCAGTCCATGCCCATATTTTGATAGTTTGTGGGGAAGGGAAGAAAGTAATTGGAAGAATGCTAGTGATGATCCACCAATAGATTGGAGGGGAGTCTAGAAATAGCCTGTCTCAATCCAGAGTTGGGAGAAGGATAAAGAAAACTCCAACATTCCCAAAGGTGCTTTTTCAAGAGGCAACTGGACTTAGGTTTTTTTTCCCCAAGACATTTCACTTCTCATCCAAGGAATTTCTTCAGTTCTGAACTGAAGAAGCTCCTTGGATGAGGAGCAAAATGTCTTCAAGGAAAAACGAAGTCCAGTTGCCTTTTGAAAAAGCACGTTTGGGACATTCAGAGACATTCCACTTTCATGAAAAGAGTGGGATGTCCTTACGGCACTTTCCAAAACTCTAGTATAATTCTAGGTTCTTTGAGTACACCCTTGACACATAATCTGTGGTGACTTACAAATTTCCACAGATAATGCTAATATCATTATTATTACAACTACTGTGCCTAAATTAAAAAACTAAAATGGAACACATTTATCCTTCCCCTAGTCCTTAGATGAGAAGCCAGTTTGGTGCAGTGGTTAAATAATGAATCAGGCTAGCAATCAGAAACCTGTAATTCTCATCCCACCTTAGGCACAAAACCAACTAGGTAAGCCTGGGCCAGTCACTCTTTCTCTCAGCCCGAGGAAGCAGGCAGTGACAAACTATTTCTGAAAAAATTGCTAAACACCTGCAGGGACATGTTCAGGCAATCATTTTGAATCAAGGTTGACTAGAAGGCATTTCTTTAGATAGGATTGAAACCAGCCCCTGATATTTGAGAACTGCATGCTCCTCTCACTATGTCTTAGAATGATCCTTTGCCCATGTGTATCTCTCTCCTTTTAAAACTGCCTAGTCCAGTATCTGGACTTTTGTAAGACCTTTCTAAATGACATTTGTTCTTTCCTCCCCCAGACAAAAAACTGGCCATCACTGAACATTCTTCCCATTTTCTCCATTATTGAATGTAAAGAGTACACAAACATCTCTGGGAGTTCTCAGTGAAAATTCCAAGCAGAGAAATCTTTCTCTGAATTTCTCAAGATGAGAGAGAAAGCTTCCAAAAATATCTCAAGGACAGGATTCCCTTGTCGACAAAAACAAACAAACAAACCAAAAATATTGGAAGAGTTCCTTCCGGATGTCTTGGAACTGATTTTCAAACATGAGGATGCAAGGAGGATGCATACTGTTGATAAAGAGAGGATCGTACAGCAAGAACCAGGAGATTCACATGTACTCAATAACTAAATAATTGCAAACATTACAGTACATCCAGATATCCTTTGATCAAATCAAAAGAGTATTTGTTTGGGAGATAAGAGGAATACAAGACAGTTTGGACCAAAGAATAAAGTTGAGTTGGATCAGAGTTGGCCATCATGGCTCTCATACTTGCATAACATTTTTATGAGAATGAAATTTTTGTGCCAGAGTCCCCATGTGGAGAACACATGCATTGTGTCTCTAGATTACACTGGAGTCTTTCATTATATCACCTTCAAACACTGTACTGGTTAATTAGTGTCCAAGTCATTTTACTTGTTGTTGGTTTTGTGGAGGAAAGCCAACATGCCGAAATGAAAAGCTTTTCATAAGATATCATTTTGGAAACAGCCTATAAAAAACCCTCACAGTTTTTACATCATGTGGCTTTCCCTGTATTTTTAAACAAATCACCACAAGACACCTTTTTTTCATAATGCTGCCTATGGACTTATGTGAAAACAGCATTGGAGAGAAAATATCTTCTCAGGGTCTTATGTTGCTCAATGGGCAGAATGCTTCTCCATCTTTATGTTTCTCCTCCTGAATCCTTGAGAGATGGTGATAGTTCTGCTTTTAAATAAAATATGATATGCAGTGTATCTACAAGCCCATAGAATCAAAATCTCTAAACAGACAGCTACACCCCATGCCAAGTATCCTTCTGCATTTTTCCCCACCTCATTTTTTCAATCTGATGGAACGGAAATAACTTTCAGAATTATTTCACAAAGGAGAAATTGGTAAAAATTGGTAAAATTCCCTTTAGTGGGTTTTTTAATTTACCTTAACTACAAGATGGTCTAGAATGTTTTTCAGAATTCAATCTTTTCCACAGCAGTCATTTCTTCTTAGGCGGCAACTTCTTTGTCTTTCCAGATCTGCGAGTTTGTTCTCCTCGAGTCAAAAGTAACAAACTGATAGTAGATTAGGCCATTACCAAAACAAAGATGAATATTTTATCTCTTACCCCAAAAAGAATTTTAGTCTTGGATGTTGAGCGAGCAAGAAAAAAAAATATTTGAATCTTGATTATTATATAAATCAAACTTGCATTTGTGATCCAGTCATGGATGGATGGATGGATGGATGGATGGATGGATGGATGGATGGATGGATGGGAGGGAGGGAGGGAGGAAATAAAAACAAGTACAATCTCCAAAGGAAGTATTTCTTGGAAATCTGATAAAAAACATCCAGACACGATAAGAATTTATCTTATTTAATAATGCCTGAATTCTGCCAGGACCAATATGTCAAGAAAGTAGATTTGATGTTAAGGCTTCGTCAAACTTTTTCAAAAGCAGATTCATAGTTCACAAGCACACTTTGTATGGAAATGCCCCAAGTTTAATTATTGCCATTTCTAGATAAAAGGATCAAAAGAGAAATGATATAAGATCTTCCGCTTGACACCTTTGAGTAGAGAGTTTTAAATTTGACAGGTCTGGCTTGAGAGAAGGAAATATTTTATATTTCTAGTAGTGATGTTCCTACTTTTGCCAAAATACCTCTTTAAAACCAATTGAAGGGCTTGCCTTCCCTGTCTAGTCTAGATGGACTATGGCTGTGAACTTTTCAAGAGGAATCCTCTATGGAACAATTAGGGTTTTTCATTTGTTGTGTTGCTTTTTCAGGAGGATCATGTGAAATCCAACACATGCCTGAACATGTGTTGATTTTTCTGACTGCTGAGGAGATCTGCAGATTGCTTACAGCTGTGCGAACCACATAAAAGGAGTCAACATTCACTCAGAGCCATGTTTCACAGGACATGCATTGGATGAGTGTTAGATTCCTGACAACGACATCCATTATAATGAATATCTGGGCTCCCCCCACCCATCCTGAGATGCCCTGAACTTTCATGCTCTTAAATAACATCACTCTTGTTCCTGCTATAAAGGAGGGAAAACACAATTTCTGTTCCCACGGGTACCATTAACCTATATATGATTTTGAAAAAGTAGAATAAAAGAATGCAACTGGAAAAACATTGTGTTTGAAATGGACAAACCTCGCTTTAGATGGTGCAAGAGATGGTGTCACCTTTCTGCTTAAAAAAGGAGTAGAGGAGAGAGAAGGAAGGGGAGAATCTTGCTTTGTAGGTTTTTGACCATTGTTGGGTCAATGATTTTTGGGTCCCTTGTTGGAATTTACTGGTTTTGGCAATTGCGCTAGAAGTCGGAGTCCAGGAATTTGGCTTAGAATTTACAAATAGGATAAAAGAACTCAATATTAAAAGTCAAAGAAAGTGAAACCATTGAATTCATCTCTCATGAGAGATATGACCAGCTGATCCATGAAATCAGCTTTTATTCCCATATGGTATTCAAGAGAACAGCAATAGTAATAGCAATTAGACTTATATGCTGTTTTATAGTGCTTTACAGCCCTCCCTAAGCAGTTCACAGAGTCAGCCTATTGCCCCCAATAATCTGGATCCTCATTTTACCCACCTCCAAAGGATGGAAGGCTGAATCAACCTTGAGCCTGATGGGATTCAATCTGCCAAATTGCAGGCAGCTGGCTGCAGCAGAAGTAGCTTGTGGTACTGCACTCTAACTATTGCGCCACCAAGGCTCATGTATTCCGAATACTAGGAAGAATATTAATATTCTGTATTTTCAAAGAGAATATATTTATGAAGTTGACTGAGTCTACAAAAACCATGATTTTATAACCCATGCTTGGTTTAATAAATCCTAAGTTGTTAAATTCATACAACATTCTTAGCCACCCTGTATGGTTTGCAAAGCACGTAACTGTATACAGTACAACATTCTAAGACAATATTAAATTTAACCAGTCAAAATGTCACATGGAATAATTGCATCTTCTCAGAACTGTGATTGGATGCTTCTGAAATGAAAACTGAATGATGAGTTATGAATGTTGCTTTTGTTTGACAACTTTTCTGCTGTTCCAAAAATGAATTTGGTGGTGGGTTCTGACCTTTTAGTAGAAAATATGGTCTTCAACTCACATTGAATTTTCATTGTAATGAGGACTTTTTTTGTGTTTAACCTTTTCTGAAAGGAAGTTCAATGCTAAAAGTGGGATTTACTTGATACTTACGCTCAGCTGTAATGGAAAGATATGAAAGAGAAGGGAAAGATTGGATTAATTATGCAGACATAGGCACCTATAAGAACCTACAATGACATCAAAGTGATGTCTTACACAATAATGTAGTATACATCATTTGTGTGATGGTGTCATGACTTCATTGGTTTTCCTCCTTATTCCTACCAGGATCATCTATTGTAAGTAAGTAGGTCAAGTTATTTCCAGTATGAGTTGCTTTCGATGGTACTCATCCACAAATCCTACTTCCTATCAGTCCAACTTCTAAAATACTATTTTTAATTACCTGGATGAAATTTTCTACTTAAATTAAGATTTTAATAAACTCATAAAGCTTTATTTAGTTCCATAATTGGTTTTTCTCAGAAGATATATCTTTCAGTAGATATGTTCCTTAAAAAAAGAAAAGAAAAAGTCACTTGGGCAACATGCCAATTAATACATAGTTTAGTTGTGTTTCCAATGATCACTCCATACAACTTAATGTTTGAACTACAACTCCCATTATGCTTGTGCTGCTGATTAAAATAAAATAAATATGGAGAATACCAATTCAGTGTCAAAATGTGTCGTGGTTAGACTCTTGAGTAAAAGCTGAGTGAAGTTTGTTGTTTGAGTGATATTTGAGATTGAGATTCAAATCTTCCTTTGGCCGTAAAACTTCCTGACATTTTTCTAGTTCCTATCATTTACACAGCCTACTTCACAACAAAAAAGTTGCACAGAAAAAAAAAGGGGGGGATGTAGCAAAAAAAAAACCCACACATTTTATCCTAAATTCCTTGAAAGAAAGGCAAGCTATAAATAGAAGAGACCTGTGACCGAAATAAATGAGAAGAATATAATTCTTATTGTTGAGAAAGGTTATGAGACTTAGACTATGTCTGTCTGGGTTAAAAAGGCTTCCGCCGATGAGATTGGCCAAAAAGCAACAATTTAGTTGTTATGATGACTATCTGCACCAGCTATGATAGTTCTGACAGTTAGATCCAAAATTCTTCCATGGCCTTTGAAGTAAACTTCACCAGGGGAAAACATACTGTTACAATCAAAAGGGAGAAAAGAGGAGTGAACTTGGAGGCATGTCAAAACACCCCACAAATTGAAGCTATCATTCCAAAGCTGGGATCTTCTTTGTTTCTTTCTGATCATAGGGGTATAATGTGAAGCCAGGACAAATACATGGTGATGAAAAATGGGACAGGATATAAAACTTTTGTGTTAAAGTTTTATTGATGCAAATGCAAATGCACACACACACAAACACACACAAATTCTATTTCCCAAGCCCCTCAGTTGCACAGAAAACAAAACTTGTTTAAGGAATACTGTTTTGTGATTATATGTTTGCTTTGCTTTTCTCTTGAATAGAAACTGCCAGGTGCAAGAAGGCAGGGGTCAGGGTAGAGTTCAAAGTAGTGGTGGGATTCAATTTTTTTTACTATCGGTTCTGTGGGCATGGCTTGGTGGGTGTGGCAGGGGAAGGATACTGTAAATTCTCCATTCCCACCCTGCTCCCAGGGGAAAGTTATTGCAAAATCCCATTCCCGCCCCACCCCACTAACCTGCTTTCCAGTTCCGTTCTCCTGTACAGGGCAACAAAAGAAGAGCCAGCCAATCAGCTGGGACTTGGGAGGCAGAGAATAGATGGACACAGAGCCAATCAGAGGTGGGATTTGCTGGTTCTCCAAACTACTCAAAGTTTCCACTACCAGTTCTCCAGAACTGGTCAGAACCTGCTGAATACCACCTCTTGTTCAAAGTACTATGAGTTCACTTCATGCTACCCTATACACAAGAATCCAAACTATTAACAGTCAAGGCAAGTTGATGCCAGATAAGAGTAAATGGCCTTCAAGTGGGGTTGGGCTAAAGTCTCTTATGGGGACATAGAAACTACAAACTGATGATTCATTTGACCTTCAGGCTCAGGTATTATTGATGCTGATCCAAGGCTTATAATCTTTCTTCTTCATGCTTCATAGTCCAAACATTTATCTCCTATCGTCTAAGACCTATGGGCACTCAAATGAGCTAGAAGTATTGAAAATCTTAGTTAATTAAAATCAATAAAACAAAAAGGCAGGTCATAAAAACTCCAGAAAAAGTACTGATGCAGCTGATTGGCTATTGTGATTCTATGAACCTTTTGTACTTGAAAGGATTGTTTTTGTGCAGTGGGATTTTAATTCAGTTGACAGTTTATATATTTATAAGATCATTATTGCAACAAATGAAAAAATAAATAATCACTGAATGTTTCTTATGGTGAACTTCTGGTGATTTTCTTCAGAAAACAAAAGATTTCAAGCACTATTTCAAGCAAATGGGGAAAACTTCCTGTTTCTATAGGGAGAAAGAAAGAGATGCCTCTTGGAGTCTTCTGAAGGAATATACAAACAAACAAACAAATATGTTTTAATCTATCCAATTGAAAAGACTGGATTAAGACCTAACAAATCATCTTCATCATCATCTTTTAATGACCCCATGATCCCTTACAGAGTGGAGTCTGGGCAACTGAATGAAGCTGAGTGTTTACTGGACGGATGCCCTTGCTGTCACCAATGCGGAGTTATATTCAGCAGATATATTCTCATCATGCCCGGAGAGAGAAATATCTGCCTCTACTTAGGATCGAACTCACAGCCTCCTAATTGTGAGGCAAAAGCTCCACCTCTAGGTCACCACACCACTCGGATTAAGATTAACAAACACTTACTATTAAATAGCCATTCAATTCAGTACATGTCACATCATCTCCAGTGCATTATGCTTGATATGCCAGTTTCCACCACATCTAAGCTGGTTGAATTTGGCCTCCTTTATCTCCAACATGCCCACATAGGATTATCTTTTGGGAAAGTCTAGAAATTCAATGTGCACAATAAAGAAATGTGGCTGTTAAAATATTTGCAGCAATCTATACTAGTTGTCAGTTGCTTTCTGGCCAAAATTTACAACCTTGGCTTTAATCTTTCAAGGAGTAAACAGCCTGATTATCTGAAGGATGATCTACCTCAGTATGAACTGGCCTGGAAATTAAAAACAGTAGGAGATCTTAAACTCCATTTTGAAGATGCCTTCATTTTCTGACAATAATTTTTCAAGCACAAAGGTGAATTTCTTTTGCTGTGTTTCCTTGGGAAAAGAATCAAGTTTGCCTACAGGTCTATCATAATTGTGATGCTTTTCATATTATTAAAGATCAATTTTGTATGGGCTATCCTGTGTGTTTGAAGTTCATCCAACACTTGGCAATATAGATATCAGAATTAGTGTAGGATTTTATACTAATCAGGAATATGAAGTATATTTATTGCAGGAAAACGAGTGGTGCAGAAGAATGAGTGGCCTAAAGGTGAGCTCTCACCTCACAATCTGTGGGTTTGTTCCTGGGTAGAGGCAGATATTTCTCTCTCTGGACACACTGAGAATATATCTGCTGAATATAACTCCACATTGGCTACAGGAAGGGCATCCGGCCAGTAAACACTCAGCTCCATTCAGTTCAGACTCTACCCTGCAAGGGATTTTGGGGTCGTTGAAAGAGGATGACTTATTGCAGGAAAACAAAAATTAGCAGTTTACAGCTCCTTCATACAATATAAATTACGAAAAGTCCTCTTGTTGATGACTAGGAAAAAATTCTTAAAAGATATTAACCTAATTTTTAGTTTTCAGACACTGCTCCCAACCTTCTAAATTCATATGACAAATGTTCATGTGATTGTGTTGATTTTGTTTTTTTAACCATGTTCAACCACATTGTGTTGCCTCCTATTCCTTAACAACAATAATATTTCTTTAAATCATTCTTATTCCTAAGAATTTAGGGGTTTGGGATTTTTTTACATGGAAAAGACAAATTTATCCCCTCAATCAGTGGTTGGAAGATCTGATGTTTCTTCTGACTTATGAAGTTTATGTGTTGCTCATGGTTGTGGATTAGGGATGGATGATGACACTTAAAAATGGTCCTTGTAAACAGGATGTCATTTTTAATTGTTGTCACTGGACTGTTTTTTTAAAAATGTTTTTGTTTTGATCTTTTGTTCTGTGTTCAATTTGAATAAATGAAAAATCAAGAGGAAAAGAAGAAGGAAAGAAGGGGAAGGTTTTTCAAACCAGAAGCAATTAAGTTCTCTTAAAGAACTCCCCAGCTGCTTCTTCTTCTTCTTCTTCTTCTTCTTCTTCTTCTTCTTCTTCTTCTTCTTCTTCTTCTTCTTCTTCTTCTTTTCTGAAGAACAAAAAATAAAATGAAAGGACACTACAATGTTTTTAATCTTCTTGTCTGGTCTCAAGTTTTTTTGTTTCTTGACTTAAAAACAGTTTGGGGGCCTTCATAGTATGGACAGAATGACAGGCTATATAAATACTTATAAAATAAAAACCTCAAGAAAATGTTATACATGTACTATGATTAGTCTCCGGAGAGATAAATATAAAAAATATGTGCCTTGTGCATCTTGCAAAAATTATTTGTTTGACTGAATTGCCTTTCCATTTGGGATGAGCATTCTAGACAGCCAGAAATTGTGTCATACCATGATTGTTAGATCAGTCTATGGCTTAGTACATACAACACACATGCTCACAATGTGATTCTAGGGTGGGCTTGTGAGCATAAACCAAGCTTGGCCAAACATTTGGAGAGCTGAGAGCACCTCAAAACTTCTGTAACAACTCCTGCAGCTATCCTGGTCATGGCGTCCAGCTGATCCTTCCACTTATGCAATCTTAAAATGTTTTAAAAGAATGTAGAACCACTGGTTTTATTAATACTTTTATTTATGTATTTATTTGTTTGTTTGTTTGTTTGTTTGTTTGTTTGTTTATAGCATTTATATAGCTGCCCACCTTGTCCTAAACTCTGGGTGGCTCATTAATATGAAATATGATAATGCACATGCACAGTTAATCACACTTAGTAGTTGCCAAGCTGCTAAACTGTTTACCCTGTCTGATTTTAATTCCTTTTTTTCTCCTTTGACAACTGCCAGCTGTTTTTTTTCTTTTATGAATCAGTTTCCCGACTTACTATAAAGTTCTGCAGTCAAAAGAGAAATTGTAGGGAAAAGGTTCCCAAAGCCACAGCTGCAATCCCTCAATAAATGTAAGAGATGATAATTAACAGATTTCTATTTGTACCAAAATTATGTTTTTAACAAGCTCTTTCTGTTAATATATGCAAACCAGAAAAGTTAAGGACATTATTATTATATAGTTAGTTGGTTGCACAGTCAGCCAGATGTTAAGACTGGATTTGGTATTTTTGTCCACCTATTAAGTCCTTCCCAAGGATCTAACTTAAGCAGATGTTGTAGTTTGCTGGATGTAAGCTGTTCCTAGTTAAAGCTGCCTTTTGCAATTGACTGATGGTAATTTTGTCAGTACCAATGGTGTTCATGCGGTGTTCCAGATATTTTGGGATTGCACCCAAGGCTCATATTACTGTTGGCATTAATCTTTGCTTTCTTTGGTCACAGCTGTTCTACTTCTATTTGAAAGTATTTTGTGATTTTCTCCAGTTCTTTTTCTTTTATTATACTGTCTTCAGGTACTGAACAACTACTATCCAAAATACTATCATTTTTGTCTTTCTTATCAATTATTATGGTCCATTGCACAATCAACCAGATGTTCCAATTGGATTGCCATTATTGTTCTTATCTTCTCACTAATCAGTACATTCTTTCAGATATTCTTACAGATTTCTTTAGAAAACAAATTTGAGTTTGTTGAGGTTTCCTTGATTATGTGTGTCTATAAAGCAGCTTCAAGGAGATTTCATTAACATATTAACTAACACCAATGTACTTATATTAAAAAGAAATCCAAGATTATTGCACTAAAATATCTGATATAATATATTCACACACCAAATCCTATTGTCAAAAGAAATGAATATCCCACACAAAGACAATATGTATTTTTAAAAATCTGGACATGGAAATACAGAACAAAAAAAAGAACAGAAGAACATTATTAATAGAGGAAACGTCAATTCTTGCTTTTATGTCCAAACAGGACATAAAATTTTCTCTCTTGAAAGTCATCAATAGTCAACATGCTGTGATATGCAGGTTTTATATTTATGAGTCTTAGATGCATTAAAACTTTCAGAGCTATATTTATTTTTGGGATTTGCATGTTTGTGCAATTAAACAAATTACCCTTGAAGACAAAAACAACAGAAATCTTTTCACAAAATACATGTAATGAGGCAGAACAAGCCCAACAATTTTTCAGTCACCTAACTGGTAAAACTTGCTTGCTTCTTCCTATAATGTATGTAAAAATGAATAGGTTCCTTATAAGAATGTGTCAAATTCAGAATTATGAAGTTTGCATGAAAGTTTTATTTCTCACCAAATGGAAACTATTCAGGTATGAAATATAACAAGAGATATTATCGCTAGTGTTTCTTATTCTCAGATTTTTCCATTCTAAAAAGGTAGAAATTTGCAAGAAAATATAATATCAATAATAGTTACTACTGTGTTGTGTTATTGCTTATGGGACAGTGATGACTACTTGAGGAGAGATTCTGGTAAGACAAAGCTATTATATTTTTTAAAAAATGGATCTAAAATCTGGAAAATATTCCATATATTGCTGTAATATGCAGAAGTTTCTAGGTTGGATGTTAAAAAAAAAAAGAGAATGTTAGTCTTACTTATTCCCTAAACTTTGAGAATGTTTTCAATAAAGGAGGGAAAATTTAGAAATGATGAAATAGAGAGGACAGGAGTTAATTTGCTTTAAACCATTACAATTTGTTGTAGAGCTGAAAATAAGGGTTTACCTCGAGTTTTACTTTTTAAAGATTATTCTGTGGGGAAAGGAACCTTGTAGTTTACTCTGATCCACTAATTTAACAGAAAAACAGAGTTGTAAGGGAACACTGAGATCTTCTAATCCAATATCTTGCTCAAGTAGGAGAGCCAATAGCATTTTGGACAAATTTCTTCTTAAAGAAATTTCTTCTTAAAAGCCTCCATTGATGAACCCTCAAACTTCTAGAGGCAAGCCATTCCACTGATTAATTGTTCTCATTGTCAGGAAATGTCTCCTCAGTTCTAGGTTGGTTCTCTCCTTGATGAGTTTCCATCCATTACTTCTTGTCCTGCCTTCAGGGGCTTTGGAAAATAGGTTGACCCATCCATCCCTCTTTGTGGCAGTCCCTTAGAATTGGAACACTGCTATCATGTCACCCCTAGTCCTGAACTGAGGTCCTTTTTAAAACTATCCCATCCATCAAATGAAGGTTGTTGGTTCTCTTCTCTAAAAGGAGAATCCAACTCTAGGTTGTTTCTACCTCTGAGCTATTCAAGAAGGGTGGACACTGAGAATATCAGAGGTGGGCATTTGTGAAATGTAATCAAATTCTTCCCATGCTTGTCCTCAGCATGCTTATTTATATCTCTCCTAGCTAAATATTAGGGCCTCTGCAGGTAATTTGAAAGAGAAATAGACATCTCCTAGTAAGTAGACTGCCCTCCTCCACATCTTTCTTCTTCCGTCTCCCCCACCTCCATCTTCCCAACTCACAAAGACATCTTTCATGACAATGGAAGGAGAACAGCTTCATGAAAATAAATAGCCAAGGAGCAATATGGATTTCATTCTCTGTGCTGCAACATTACTAAAATAAAACAGCTGTGATCGCATACTGAGATGAAAACCATTGTTCAATAAATATGCCTTATTAAACATTGTAGCAGTGATGAAGAGTACAGCTTTCCAATAGTAAAGTAAGCCTTCTTAGTAGACCACCCATTGCTATAGGGAATAACAAGGGGACCAGTCTCAATCAGAGATATTTTCATTAGGGTGGAATGTTCAGTTTTCTATTTATGTATGTAAAGGAACTGTAGTTCACCAATAGGTTACTCTGGTGTAACTTGGTTTATTTACCAATGGATCAAAGTCCTATTTGGCTTAGTCAATTATCATAAAGGAAGGATAATTTATGTATTCATTTCTGTATTTTTCTATTATTAAATCCATGTTTAATTTGTTCAGGAAGAAATAAAATCCGTATTTTAAAAAAAAAATCAAGAAAATCCAGTAATCAACTAAGAAGATAGGATAGGGCACACCTAAAAACTAGATTTCCCATTTACTATACATTTTATCTCTGTACTGTAAGTTTTAGGGTAGGAGTATAAAATCTGCCCTGTAACTTATCATTCTTGATAATCATATGATATAATCACTCTTCATTATTGGCTTTGATGCTGGAAGAGATTCTAATGGAGCAGCTTATTGAAGGCCTATTAAGTAACTTTCAAATCCAAAATTGCCTGAAAGAAAAACAATGCATTTACTGCAGGCTGAAAATATAGCAGTAAAAAGAAAGCTTCAAAGATTTTATCTTCTATGGCCACCAGTCTGACTTTGTTTAGGATTCCTTGATAAATTTGTTATTTTAGATCATTTTTATGTTCTCAAACTCAACACAAGTGCATTGAATTGGGCACCAACATAGAGTGGGACTAATACAAGTAATAAAATATGACCACCTTTTAACGGTTAGGCACTAGTGTAACCAGCTAATAAATAAAGTTATCAAATCTGGGTTGCAAAAATCCAAAATTACCTATTATTATTAATAATAAAGAGTTTCAGGTCTCCAGGGTTCCTGATCCAACCTTGGGAACACCAGGAATTTTGCAAGTCACCAGGAATTTTGCAAGCTCTATGATGGGTCTCCTCAAAAAAGATACTCAAAGAGGTACAATCTCTCCCAGGCAGATTCAACTGGAGAGATGATCCAGTTGCTAACAGTACTTCCAACTTCTCTGGTCTGGGTTTCATCTTGCTGGCTTTTCTCCACTCTGGGTGCAAAGCACTATTATTCCATCCTTATACCTTATCTGGATGGTATCCAGCTTCATATTCGGCTTAGCTGTAAATTTCAGTTCTATAGACCCTAAACGTATTCTGGAACTGGCTTACTTGGCAATAAACGTTTTGTCATAACTCAACAAGATTTGAATCTTTATTGCAGAACATAACTGAAACAATACATGTAGAAGATTCACCTAAAGTCCCATATGAAAGTCAGAGCTTTTCTCATAAATCTGTATTTCAGATTTAAACGCTAGACTATTTCTGCAGGTCAACAGGTAGCTAATCTTGAGACTTGGGAAGCATCTGATTTGTGTTGAAGTTATTTTTACTTGGGCAACTGCGGATTCCTTTCTCATCAGCTTCATTCTTCGGGGATGGCAAAATATGTAAAATAAGATTGTAAAAGTCAATGTGTCCAGCTCACTGGTAAGCTGCCTGTTTGTTCTCTTTAACAAAATTTATTGAGATCATTTAGATGGGGTTGTAAGAATTCTGGTAACTGAACTATTTTCCATTTCAAGCTATTACATCTGTAATGGATTTTCTGAGCCTAAAACATGAATGGACATTTGCGAAACAATGCAGAGCAGGAACAGATGGACGTTCCATTCATATCTCATAAATGGTTAGCCAGTCCCTCCCTAAACCCAGAGAAAGTTCAAAAGAGGATAAGTAGCATAGAAGAAGTTGTGTCTTAATACTGATTGCTGATTATGTGCCATCAAGTGGTATTTTAAGCAATCCTATAGACAGGTTTTATTCAGGAGGATTTGTCTCCAACACCTACTGCCATTATAATCAGTCCCTTGACCTTGATGTTGATCCTCTTCTTCTCCTTCCTTTTTCAACCATTTAATGCTCTTTTGCAACCTTATAGGTTTCTCCAGAGAGCTAGGTTATTGTGTTCAAAGTATAATAATTTGAGCTTGGTCAATTGTGTCTTAACGTTCACAAATAAAGCTGGGATAGGAGGGTGGAGCTGGCGTTGCGATGATATGGCATGCGATCTTGGAGGTCCGAGATCGCTGCCGATATCTTTGCTCCTGGACAGTCCAATCGGATCTAAACCATCCCAAAGAAACGGCAAATGTAAAGAGCATGTCCTGTTGATCCCAGGGATACCATCGATCCTGTCGATCCCATCAATCCCAGGTAGATCCAGGAGAAGCTCTTTTTGCCAGCGGCAAAGAGGCAGCCATTAAAGCTGCTGAAGTTGGGAGAGCTCCGAAACGGAAGAGAATAGAAAGAGAGAGTGTGCCAGTTTGGTGAGAACCTATTTTTATATCTTAAGACTTGAAAGGATACCCTAAAGCAAAGAAAGAATCTGTAAAAGTTTTAATAGAAGTGACTAAGCAGCGATTTTAAGCAAGGATGTCAAAGTAATAATTTTTTCTTCATTGTTGGATTTTGATATATGATTTTATATTTTGAAATTGGACTGATTTCTTTTTCTTCTTGTTATTTATTGTTTTCTCCTTTTTGATTCTATAACATGTTAAGCCAGAGATTCCTTTTTAGTTATTTTTTAAATACTTTTTTTCTTTTATTTTATTAAATAACTTTTTTCTTTTTTAATTAATCCTTATTATATTTTGCCTGGAAAAGGAGAGGGGAAAGTGAAAGCTAAAGAACTTCGTAGCACTGCCATCAAGAGGCTTGGAAGTATCCTTGGTTTTTCTTTACCAGACAAAACTTGAGAAAGAATTGAGATTTTGTTTCAAGGACATTGCCTGTGTTGATAAGATAGAGGGAAGAGCACAGGAGAGTATTATTGCAGGTGCTCTTCTGGGTTTCTATCAACAGCTGGAGTCTGGTGTTGAAATTTAGGAAAGGAAAAGTGATAAGTCTTTGGAGAAAAGAGAAACTATAACAAGAGCCTTGGATAATTAAATAAAGCGCAGTGTGCTCTTTTTATTTTTTTCTAAGCTGTGCTATCCCCCCTCATCAGTTTATCTTTTTTTTCTGGCAATAGGATATTTGAATTTTTGGCTTTTTGGAACTTTTCTACTTTTTCATATTGGTTCTTTTTGGTCCATTTTTTATATATCTTTTTATATTAGATCTCTTAATTGGATGAAGGTGTTGAAGAACCTGAAGAATTTTTTTTCTTTCTTTCTTTTTTCTTCGGCCTTTTTCTTCACCTCTTTCCCTTTTTGGGACTTTACAATTTTGCTTTTTTTCGTGTTTGTTTTATGATGTCCTTAAGCTCCTTTTTTTTTCATTTTTGAATTTGTATTGTCATCTAACTAATCAATTGGATTAAGGCATACAAGAGGCCTGAAGAATTTTTTTTCTGCTTTTTGATTATTATTACTATCTGTTTTTTTTTTTCTTTTTTCCACATTTTTACTTGGAAATGTAACTGGTTATTTTACAACTGGATTAAGGTCTAGAAAAATTTGAAGATTTTGAATTTTTCAAAATGAGTAGGAAGTTAACAACTCCTGGTTCTTACTTCTGCTTCCTCCTCTCTATCATCTGGAGGACAACGCTCAATACAGAAATGTTAAAGCAAGGAAAAGGACAAGAAAAAGTGACCCTGCAGATGATCATGCAAGGAATTCAAAATATTCAAACAAGATCAGAGAATACTGAAAAGAGAATAGAGACCATTGAACCAAAGAACAGGGAAAAGTGATGAAAAGTGAGAGAACATCCAACAATTGATGATGAAGTATGATGAAAGGCTCCAAGAAATTGAAGAAGGTAAACAAAGAGATAAGAAGATTGGAGACATTGATAACAGATTAACTGTGGTTGAACAAGATAAAAGTGGGATGCTAAGATGGGAGATGGACAGATCAGAATTTTATCTCAGATTTCAAAATATAGAGGAAGAAAAAGGACAAAACTAATACTGAGATAATGACAGAAATACGGTGGAAGCTTTGGAATAACCCGAGAAGATGCTGATGGAATAGATGAGGTTTATCAGTTTTTACAAATATGTGATAAGAAATAGTTTACAAGAGAAGTTCATATCAGATTTACAAAGGAAAGCTTTTAAAAGGCAAAATTCTGCAAGTGGCAAGAGAGAAAACATTGAAATACAAGGATAAGGAGATTGTGGTCTTGAAACAAGTGGCCAGAAGAGTGAGAGAAGATGAGAAGAGAAGAGAATATCGATTCTTGTCCAAATTGCTACTTAAAAAAGAGGTGAATTATAGATGGCTGATTCCAGAAGGTTTAATGTTTCACATGGCAAGAATAGAAATACAGAACTGATTCAATTGAAAGAGCTGAATCATTTTTGCAGAATTTTTTTAAGGAGGAAAAGAGGCAGAAAAAGAAATTTCACTAATTGAATTCCAAAAGGACTATCAAATGATGACTGGAAAAGAAGAAGGTGCAGTTGGTGGAAAGGGAAGGCCAAGGAACAATGAGAACTAAGATCGACGAGAGCTGTTAAACCTAACTACAAAATTTAACCATGGAAGAAAAACAATTAATTACAATCAGTATAAATGGACTTAATTCAGCTGTTTAAAAAAGGAAATTTTTCATAAATTAGAGAAATAAAAATTTGATATAATTTGTTTACAAGAAGTACACATCAAAAAACAACATGAACAATTGCTGAGATAGCCAAAATTAGGGAAATATTTACCTTTTTGACACAATGCAAGAAAAGAGGAGTGGTCTTGTATATTAAAATATTATGATGATGGAAGAATACTAATGGTGGAAATAATAGACAATAATATAAAAACACCCGATTGCAATCTATGCCCCGAATGACAATCAAGAAGAATTTTACAAAAATAAATAAATAAACAAAGCTGGGATTAAAGGAAAACACAGTTCTAGTTTTCAAGATTCTGTAACCCAGTTCCTTTTTACTTACAATAAATTTGAACCATGGCACTTGTGAAAAATCTAACTTCCCAGTTAACTGCAAAGGAGAATTGAGAGGGAGGGAGGGAGAGAGGTACATAATACAACAGAAGAGAAGAGAGAGGGAGTGTGTATAGATACATAGATGGAACAACAGAAGAGAGAGACAGGCAGGCAGACAGATGTAGATAATTGATACATTGATGGTACAATAAAAGATATACTGACGGACATATAGTTTCCATACAATTATAGGAATGAATTTGTTACATCAGCATACTTCCCGGTTTTCAATTAACATTGTTCTATTTCTAAAAACAGAAAGCTGCTTCTGCCACAGAGTATGATCTACTAACACTGACCTGTGGTTACCACAGATTTACTATATGTACTTCAAGTATTTACGATATGATCTATAAATAAAGATAAATACTGTCCTCTAGTGGCCAGATGAGTTATTACTTTTAAACACCCCCTTTGAAATCATGGGTTCAATTATTTTGTGAAAAAAGTGGGGTGTAAAAATGCAGCATTTTTGCTAAGATTTAAAAAGAATTGTTCTAAGCCTGGGCTTAACTTTGCTGCTTGTTGCAATTCAAATCATAAACCTTTTCCTGCATTCTACTTCAGATAAATTCCAGTTTAAATCATTTTACAATTCCTTACTGCTCTTTAAAGAATGGTAGGATGGCTCACGCTGGGAAGCAGATGAAACATAATTGCCTTGTTGTACAGGAGAATGAGGATAGAGTTGTTCCAAAATTCCTTATCATATGATTTAAAGGACATTACATTAAAAAAGGACTTTACATGAAGCTTTTGGCTTGAATTCAAGTTCTTACTGCTGACCTTGTTAAGAGATTGGTAATGCCTTGCTAGATTAAATCTTCTTCTAGACTCCCTGACTTTCTGGACTCTATGCACCTTCCTTTCTCCCCCAAAAATACTTTAAGTGGAAACTTCTCCCACTTATCCCAGTTTTTTTCAGCAGCTTGGCTTTTGTCACTGCCAAGGAAAAATGTTCTTTGAAGAAATGGTTGGAGAATTTTTCCTTCACCTGGAAAGACCTGGAGCAATTCTTCATCCACCAACTACACAGAGAATTTCAAAAGTCCAATTATACTTACCTGCATTGTACAGAACATCTGCAGGTGACTTAAATCTTAATCTTTATCTTTCCTTTTATTCTGAATAAGTCCAATTGAGTTACTATGTTGGTAAATACCTTGGCCAGCACTGGTCGAACATGGTGTGCTGGTGAGAAAGATTGTTACAAAGATTGGAGTAGAATTGGTACAGGTGTGAAATCTATTACTAATCTGGGGCAAGCTTGATATCTGAAGCTTTTGTACTTGAAGATAAGATGAGCACTACATCTGAACAAGATCTGGGTTTGAAGAAGACATCTAAGTTTGAAGAGCACATGTTTGTGGTCCCCGAATCAGCTTTCATGTTCCTGGTGACTTGGTGGCCATTTTCATTTCCATCTCTTTCAGTCTTGAGAATTCCTAGTGGTCTCTATTCTGTTACTATTATGCTTTCTTTTCAGATCATCCAGGATCAACTAGACAATTCTGTCTTCAAAATTTAAAAAACAACAACAACACCCTCCTTGGCTTAAACTTGATCCCTGGTGAGCTCATGAAAATATTCATGTACTTTTTTGGGCAGCCACGTCGAAATCCTGTCATTTTCTTGTTCCAGAATCATTTTAGACTTCTCATTTACAGCTTGTAACCTAGCAGATTCCTGCTGGTTTTTCATGGAATTAAGAGATGATTCTGGTTGGATATCTGCAATTGAAATAGCTGTTCACACATTTTGTATTTTACAATTCCATCGATCCTAAAACTTGACTATTTTGCTTTTCTTGTCTGCTTAATTCCTTATAGAAAAAGCAGGTGAACCAATGCTGACTTTCTTCTCAGTTAACGAATTAAAGAAAAGTATGACATTGTTTCAAGGCTAAGGAAAAAAAATGTTAGCTGCAAAGGAACTAAATGATACGTTAAAATGATACTGGAACTGTGGATATAAAGATTAATTTCTTTGTATTAATGAACTTTTCAACAGCACAAGAAATGACTTTAAAAGATAATAATCTCCGGTGCTCTTTTAAAAAGTGTGTATTCAATTGGATGACAATTCTTTATTGAAATTTCAAAGGTTATATATTCTGAAAGAAAGAAAAGCTGTCTAATAAGATTGGATCAACAAAAAGAAAGCAGGTCAAAGTCTTGAAAGCTGTATCTGATCTATATAAGCAAAAGTATTAAAAAAATAAGGTCTATGTTTTCTGCTTGTATTTGACTTTGGGATAAAAATATCAAAGCCACAGTGCCAACAGCAGCTTCTAGAAGTGATCATTGCAGATTAAGAAAACAATCCACAGAGCCACTGGGTTTTTAAGTTAAAATGCTGCCAGCTCAGTCAATCTATCGAGCAAATGGTTTAAAATTGAATTGCTGCATTTTTTTTCATGCCATAAAAAATTTTAGGAGGTTAAATGGGCAAGTAATTTATTGCTAGAGAGATTAAAATCTCTGATATTCCATTGCCTACATCCATTCCCAAAGTAAACAAAAACAAAAACTGAAGTAGAGACAAGGGTTATGGTTTTAAAAAGAGATCAGAGTTGAAGAAGTCAACTTTTCCTGGATATCTTGCATTCTTCTTATCTCCAAAGAACAAAATAAGAACTCTAGCTACTAGATAGCTACTAGATAACTCTAGCTACAGTCAGCTACTAGATGGGAAAAAAAACCTGTCAGTTTCATTCAGTTTTTCAATTATTCTATTCCATGTTTAGTTAAGCTTGTTTCCACAACATTTTGAGATTGTCATGAAAACGTGAAAACCTTCTCCTGACATACAAACTTAAATGCAATGTTGCTTAATAGACATATTTTTTAAAAAAGCTTAAACTAAAAGTTTAAATGCATACATGCACACAAACATATAAACAACACACACACACACACATACAATCTTTTCTTAAATAACCACACCCAAAAAATTGGGAGGAAATACAGAAACATCTCATGCACATAAGCTAGACAGAAAAAACTAATCCTTATCCCCCAAAGAATATGAACCAATCAAAACAAATTATTTAGCCATGCATACCAGTTGTAAACTAGAGCGCCAGACTGTTGAACAAGCTATTTGCCGCACAATTGTTAGGTGTGCTGGGTTAATTAAATCTATTCTGCAAATTGTACACATTACAAAGAAGGTTGCATGTTCTTGGAATTGATAGAGTTATCAGATAAATTTGTAGCTAATTAGAGAGCCATTTCAGTACATAAAATTGTTCACAGTTTTCCTCTCTATGCCCATTACGTTTATTGTCGCTTGCATTGCAAATATCTCCGTTTTAATTGTTATGAGCACTCTGACTGGTGCGATGATCCATTGCAAGATTATGATGCAATTCTTGCTTATTACAGCACCTTGGCATTTGCAGCATCTTAAGCGTTCCAAACAAAGCAAAACAACCTTGTTTCAAGCTTTGTTCTCACTGTGATGGAGAAAATCAAAGGAGGAGGAGGAGAAGGGTGGAGCCGAGGAAAAAAAGTTAAAATGCATCAATGCAGTATTTTTTTGTGTTTTCAGACCAGGCACAGCCATGCATGAAGCCTCCTCTTCAGATGTCACATACAGTGGTGGGATTAATATTTTTTTTACTACTGGTTCTGTGGGCGTGACTTGGTGGGTTTGGTGTGGCTTGGTGGGCGTGGCTTGGTGGGTGTGGCAGGGGAAGGTTACTGCAAAATCTCTATTCCCTCCCCACTCCTAGAGGAAGGTTATTGTAAAACCCCTTTCCCTCCCCACCCCACTAACCTGCCTTCCAGCTCCGTTCTCCTGTGCAGGGCAACAAAAGAAGACTCAGCCGATCAGCTGGGACTCAATGGGAGGCAGAGAAAAGATGGGGTTGGTGGGGCCAGTCAGAGGTGGGATTGGCCAGTTCTCCAAACTACTCAAAATTTCCACTATCGGTTCTCCAGAACTGGTCAGAACCTGCTGAATACCATCTCTGGTCACATATACTAATGGAGACAAAACACAAACTCCCTTACTGAGAAAGTATTTGTATCTAACTCAAGCTAAATTTCTACATCATTTGTGATTACTACATGAAATGGAGTTTGAATATAAATTGCAAGAACATCATTAAAACCAGTAGCCTAGAGTACCAATTTTAGTATTCCAGAATTTTATTTAGCTATGGTTGGTCAGAAAAGTTTAGGGCTAAGAGATTTGGGCCAGAAACATCCAGATGACCCCTAGATGGCAGCACAGAGATACAAAAACACTAACTCTTTGCTGACATCTATCTAAATAAATCTAAACCCAGATTAAGAAGGTCTAATATAATTTTTTTTATGACTGGGTTCACTCAATACATTGTTATAAACTGCCTTATAAATTACAATATCTGGATTTTTTCCATGTGAAGTCATACAAGAAAAATAAAGTGCATACTATACATAGCCAAACAATGAAATGGCTAAAATTCATTTAACAATGAGGTTCTTTAGTTGAAGTCATGCACCAGTACTACATTAAATGTTGTAGAAATCCAGCCACTGTAGTTGTAAATCATGGATTAGCATAGCCACTGAGGATCTGATAAAATAACCAGTTTGATATCAAAGGTCCCAAACATCTATCCCAAGCATTAGATCCTTTCTTTGCAAAAGGAAGGGATGAGGGTATTATTTTTATAAATAAAAGTAATTAGGAAGAAATGATTTTTTTAAAAAAATGGAAACATACCCGTATTTCTTTTCCATTATGCCAGTGCATTCTGCAAATCTTTTATGCATATTGAAAATAACCAGATTCTATATCCCCACCTCTGAAGAGAACAAACCGAAGCATCCTCTAATACAATCTAAAATTTACACCCAAAAATTCTGGCAGTCACAGTCCTAACAATGTGCCTTTGCTCTTTATTATCTCCTCCACAAATAAAAGGAACAGTAACTGTGGTTGGATGTAATGAATGCATCCCACACTATTTTTCCCCCCAAGGATCAAGACAAAAATGAACAATTGTGATGAGCGAAGAATGGAGGAATATATCAATGCTCTTAGCTGCAAGCAAATTATGGCAAAGCAGATTTCTGCAACTCTCTTGATATGTTAAGCTAAGGGTCAATCACACTCTCCGGGATAGTCCTGAACAGAAAGGAAATATTATTCAACATCACTGAAAGTACCAGGTTTGGCAGAAGCTTTTTGCTAGCACGTCCTCAATCCCTTTTAGGACTTGGAATAATAAATGAAAACATAGCAATTTTCCTTTCAGTGTTTGATTCTGCAACAGTTTGACACAACGTTGCTTTCTTTAAGAACCAGCTTCACCGGCTGATCCAGGTTGGACTTCAAAGCCTTTACCTGTAACTGCAAAGGATTCTGGGACTTGAAGTTCACGTCGCACAAGCCCGGACGATTTGCTCCGCCCTTTAAGGTCACGCCTCTCCCGATTCGCCGCCGGTTCCCTTTCGCCTCTGCCTCTCAAACCAGCCATCCAATAGCGAGGCGGAGGAGCGGCAAGGGCGGGGGAGGAGGGGCTGTCAATCCACGTCAAAAGAGCGAATAGGCCCGTTCGGTGGGAAAAGCGACCGGGTTGTTAGAAGGTAAAGATGGCGGCCGGGGATACCGAGCCGGGCAGGTAATGACTCCCGTTGGCGGGCACTCCTGGCTGTGGATTACGGGTTATGGAGTCCCGGCTCCCTTAGAGGGGGCCTCGTAGGGCGAGACTGCTGTACAGACTAGAATTTGGTTTATATATTACATTTTATTTATTGTTTATACACACACAAACAATACACACACACACACAGAGAGAGTTGGAGTTTTNTACACACACAAACAATACACACACACACACAGAGAGAGTTGGAGTTTTCTTAAGCTGCCCCTTAAAGGCTTATTTTTTTTCTTCCTTTGAAAAATGGAAATATAAATGTATAATATAATTTATATATTAATATAATTTAATGTAATATATAATAGAGTATATAATGAATAGAATAGAATTTAAAATGATTGTAATTTATACACACACATATAATTACAATTACTTTAAATATACACTATTTATATATAATTTGTATATGTGGATAATATAACATAATATAAATATATTAAATATAAAATATTTTCAGTATTGCCATTGATAACACCAGGACTCTTTGGAAGAAAGTTTTCATGATTCTTTCAAAAAGAAATTGGTTGTTTTAAAGAAGAAAAAAACCTTCAAGCAACAAAAAGATGAGCAAGGTATATATTTATATTCTGGTTTAGCCACCTAATACAATTTGGTAATATGAGAGCAAGTTTTTAAAAAAAAATATCCAGAAAGGAGAGACATTAGCAATTCAATATTTACATATATAGCATACTAATGTTGCTTTTTAGGTGCATAAAATTGCTCTGCGCATACATACACACACACACACACACACAAAATACAGTACATATAAATTCAAAATATACATATTTTCAAAAGTGGTATTAAAATTTAATACACCATTATATTAGCCCAATATATATAGTAAGCCAAGATCCAATGAGTTTAATAGCTTATTGCTAAGTAAATGAGATTTCCCCCTCCTCTCTGCAGCCTAAAGAGCTGAAATTGAGGATTTTTCAGCCTTGGATAATCCCCAAACCAATTTTTGGGGAGACAATAATCCCCTTTTACTCAAGAATTCAGCTTTTGCTGAAAGTTAGCATGTATTTTTAAATTGCTGATTCTGCACTGTTTGCATTATTAGATGGTATTCACAGCACAGCACAGCACAAGATCATTAGTCTGTGCTAATGTCTCTTACTGAAGAATGTAATACCCTAACTTAATATAAAGTGGTACTTTATTCAAGGAAGCCCATTGCTAAGATTAAACAATATGCACAATTCTAAGTGTAAAATGCAGTACAGGATAGTGAAGATTATTGCAAAGTGATTGAATGAGATTCCATGTGTATATTTGAATTCGTTCTCCATGAGGATTGGGGTTGTTTAAATTCAAACGGTTTTGTAAATGTATATACTGACCTTCAGTGTAGCCAATTCCATAAAGTTGCTTTGTAGTGTATAAAGATGCAAACATGACCCTTTATGCAATTCTTGAAAATGATCCTTTTTTCAGCATCTTTAACTGGCTTATTATAATTCTGTAATCTTTCTTTTCCTCTTCTGATAACGTGTGGATTCAGCCTTGGGAATTATTTTACATTTATTAATCTAAATGATACATCATCTAATAAGACCACAGAAATATTTCTTTATTAAACTAAGCTGTAACATTATCACAGCCCTGCTTTTCACTCATAAAGCAAAGGTCATACTGTTCAATATCATGTGTCTCATTCATATTGTTTTTTTTATAATGAATCTAACTTCATTGCAACAGTTTTAGTCCATTATTCCATTACCACCAATACTTATCGTGAGAACATTTCAGTCCTATTTCATTGCAAGTTATAGCTTTGGATTATTTTTGTTAATAAATAAATGAAAAGTTTAATGTTTTCCATTCATTCATTTAATTAGGTTTTCGTTATCTAATTTCAGGATTTGTATGGAAAACACATCATGCTTTCGGTCATGTTTAAAATATTGAAAATTCAAAAGTGTTACAAGGGCACTTGTATGTCTCTTTTTTTGCAGTAAAAGCAATCAATTTGACTACATTTTTTATGTTTCTTTTTGCAAAGGTATTATCATAGAGTGATTTTTTGCCTGTTTTGTTTATAATAAAGATTTGCTCTTTTTATTTATTCTAGAATGTGTATAAAAGAAAAGGCAAAGCTGCAGTTAAGGAAGTTTGACATTGGAGACAAATTTTCCAACATTCAATTACCAAAAGCCTCGGTTCTTATCCCATTGATGGTCAAAGATGGAAAGCTATGTCTTCTTTTCACTCTTAGATCAATGAAGGTATGTAAATATGAAAACCAAAACTAAGTTCATTATTAATTTGGTGAATATTTTTAGAAACGTGAAATGAAAGGCTAAAATAAAAGGAGAAAACGCATATAGAAATATATTCAATCTGGTTTAGTAGAGCTAACACTGATAGCGTTTCCTTGTCAGTCAGGAATGCAATCTCTATTTGAACTTCCTTCTATAGGTAATCCTCGACTTACAACCACAGTTGAGCCCCAAATATCCTTTGATAAGCCAGGCAGTTATTAAGTGATTTTTGCCCCATTTTACAATCTTTTTTGCCATAGTTGTTTTGTGAAACACTGTAGTTATTAAGTTTGTAATAAGTTTCCCCATTGAGTTTGCTTGTCAGAAGATCGCAAAAGGTGATCACATGACCCCAGGATACTGCAACTATCATAAATATGAGTGTCTGAATTTTGATTACATAACCATGGGGATGCTTACAGTCATAAGTGTGAAAAATGATCATACCTTTTTTGTTCTGAGTGCTGTTGTAACTTCAAATTAAATGAACTGGTGTAAGTCGAAGGCTACCTGTACTTAAACCTATCTTTCTTCTCCTAGCAGTTTTCATTTTTCCTTTTACATCGCAATCTCTTCTGTTTTTCCCCACTAACGGGTGAGATGCTACCGGTTCTGCTCAGTTCTATAGAGCAGGGGTTGCCAACCTTTTGGACCTCAGGGACCACCAAACTCATAATTTTAAATCCCAGGGACCACTAACTGGTTCTGTGCATGTGGCCGAATTTGTGGGTGGGACTTCATGGTCATGTGACTGTCTGGGCAAGGCTTGTATGTAAATATTATAAATATTTTTATGAATATTGAATTTTTTATTAAAAAAGAGCAACTTTTACCCAAAATCAGGCAAAGCAGGCAGATTGAGTTGCTCACAGAATCATTCAGTGATCTATCTGCCATCGGCTAGCTCAGTCTCTCCAATTTGCTTGCCATGAGTCTGCACTGAATAACAGAACTTTCAGTCCTAAGGGAGGTTCGGCTGTGCTTAAAAGTAGAACCGAAGATCTAAAGACTAGCTAGAAAGCAAGAAATCCAACCATTTCTTGCTTCCTAACTAATCTAAATCTCCAGGCACAGCAGAACAGATGATGGTCGGAAAAAGGAAATATAGCAATTTTAGCAGGCAAGTTTGCTGAGTAAAGAGTGATTGAGGCAGAGGGTTCCCATGGGCCATGTGGGCGGCACAGCCTTGTATTTCTGCACAGCCTGGATTAATTGCTTTGGGGGGATGTTCTGGGAGTGAGATTTCTCTGCGGCCCACCAAAATTTTCTCACAGCCCACCAGTGGGCTGTGGCCCACCGGTTGGTTACTCCTGCTATAGAGCCAGTGGCTCTGAAGTGCAGCAGACACCGAAGCAGTGCTGTGTTTGCTGCTGTTTGGCCCACCCAGGCTCTTACCTGTCCTTTATTTCCTGCTTTTTCAACCTCAGCACCTTTGTGTGTCACAGCTGAGGTTGAAAAAGCAGGGAAAAAGAGGCTTTTCAGCTATCCGCGTGGCACAGCCTAAGGTTGTTTTACACATGCACAAAATGTAGTCGCCGAACCAGTAGTAACACTGATTGAATCCCACCCCTGCCCACTAATAATCAGTCCATCTAATACAGCACTGCCTTTCTTTTATTACAGCCATTAATTAATTTTTTTATGTAATAAATTTGAAAGTTGGAATATCTGAAGATAGGGGAATGTTTGCATCTTGATTTCCCTTGGGTCTCTTCCATCTGTCACCAGGAACCAAAATAGCAAGAGACTTCAGAAGTAGCAGTAGCCCAGGTAAAGATGTTATATGTGTTTGCTAAAGCTAGTTGCTTCCTTAAATCTCCATGAGCTGGAGGAATAGCTTAACTTTCTGAAGGTTAAGAGGAAAACATATTTTTCTCTTTATCTTTTTCTATGACAATTCTGGTCTATTTTGTTAGATTTTAAAATGTTTTGTAACTAACCTGAATCAGAGGTAGTTTGGTCTAAGTAGTTAAGGATGTAGTGAACAGGAGTCAAGAGACAGGAACATTCACACATATATCTCTAGGCCTACCTAACAAGGTATATGAATAATGCAATTAAATACTAATACTTTGTTCAGATTATTCTTTCTAATGTACACTCATCTTTCAGAAACACTTCTGCTGAATTACCTGGGTGTAGAAAATAGGATTTTTCTCATGCTCTTTGGCTAATGTATTTTATTGAAAATAATCTTAGGAGAGATTTCATCTTTTAAGATGCAAATGCTTTAAAAGTTACTTGCCGATTTCTTCTTTTCTTCTATTTTTCCCATACTTTTTTGTTTAGTTGATCATCTTAGTTTTTTTGAAATATGTTTAGTGTTATAACATTGTTTTGCAATGTAAAACCACTTATGCCCCACACCCAGTTGTTATCGCACAATAACTCCTTTAGGATTATTCAATGACTCCCTTAGGATTATTGGATTATTCAAAACCAATTTCATCAATCATAGAAAAAATTATGAAAATCTATCTTGTTCATGTCTGTGCATGCTAAATTCCTATGTTGATGGTATTGATTTTGAATAAAAACAGCAATAGAGACAAAGATCAAGAGATTGCAAAGAACAATTGACCTAATATTTGGATCTTTGTCCTCCCTGTGTGGGTATAATTTGAGAGTGAATGTTATATTTAAAATAGAAATGAGTGCTATGAAACCCCACAGGATTTATCTATACCAATTGCTAAATGGGAGTTTGTTGAGCTCATTAATTTCAGTGACCCTTAAGTATGACTAGTTCTTGGTCTAAGCTAGGATTTTATAAGTGCAGCTAATCTTAAACTGGCATTATGGACTTCTTGGCATGATGTGCTAGTTGGAGCCCAGTGATTACTGCATCTTGTGACTCCCAACTGGATTTTTTTGTATGAAAAATTTGCTTTTTTTCCTGGCTGTCGAAGTGTCTTCTTCAGTACCAGTGTTCAAACATTTTGGCATTCTTTTCTGTTATACTTCTTCCAAATCGGCCTTTCATATCCATAGTGTCAGGAAAAAGCATTGCCTGAAGAACTCTAATCTTCATTATTTTAGACGTAACATAGCATTTGCAATATCCTTTTCAAAGCCTTCATTGCTGTTCTGTTAGATCCTAGTCTGCAATGTATTTAATTAAATTAAAATATTTATTGATGTTGCTGTTTATGATCAATCCTAAAAGCCATTATTATTCACCAACTTATAAGCAAAACATAAACTGAGAAGTGCCCAATGATTGTGGATTGAAAATTGGATGAAGAAACTTCAATGATAATAATAACAGGTCAAACAATAACATATGCTTATCCCAGGTCCTTGAAAAGGACTTGATAGGTGAACCAAAATGCCAAATCTGGTCTAAACAACTGGTGGACTTAAAGCAACCAACAATGTTAATGTTCTACTTTCAGTTGAGAACATCCCCAGGAGAAGTTTGTTTTCCAGGAGGTAGAAGTGACCCAACAGACACAGATGAAGTTGCCACAGCTCTTCGAGAAGCTAGAGAAGAAGTGGGTCTTCTTCCTGAACAGATTGAAATCATCTGTAGACTTGTTCCTGGAATAGATAAAGTAGGTATTGTTTGTCTGAAATATTTCAAAGAAGCTGTAAGTCATTTTGAATGGGCCTTAAAAAGGGGATACAACAAATTCACAGAGGATAAGACTGTCAGCAGCCACTAATTCAGATGGCAATAGACTTAATCCATTGTTTTGATAGTATTGACATGAGTGTATGTGTTTTTTAGTGGCTTCGGACTCAAATATTTAAACTCTGGTCTCTACCAATTCCAAAACAGTAAATATTAAAAATTGCTGCTCATGTCCTGTAGGTTACATTGATGAATATCAATGATCAGGATCAGGATCTGAGTGGTAGCATCTATGGTATTCTGCTGCTGCTTGAGGGAACCATCAGTGTCCTCCCCCAAGTTGCCTTCTTGAAGGAGAGAGCTGGGAAATCCTGTGTTCATCCAGGAACAAACTATCTTTTTAGATAATCTGTTACATGAGGTACTTTTCAAGGAATGAACTCTGTTTTAAGATTTTTACTTAACTGTTTTTAAAGAATACAGTCTCTCCCCATTACAGTTGTAAGTTGTAAAAGTTGTAAAGGATTCATCATGTGGCAACCTAATTTAACCTTTTTTTGCAGCAGTGGTTAAGCGAGGATTGCTAAGCGAATCAGCAGTCATTAAGCAATATTACAGGGTATTTTGCTGAAAATTGTAAGCAGATGCCTGTTAAAACATCAAAAATTGAAGTCACATGACCACAGAACACTGCAAACAACCATAAATGTGGACCAGTTGCTCTGCACCTGAAATGCAGTCACATGACTGGGAGGGCAACCATTGGAGCTTTGGAATCGGTACATTTGGGGGGGATGACCATCTTAATTTGAACATTTGCTAAGTGATCAGTTGTAAGTTGAGGACTATTTTAATTATGATGCTATCTTTTATTGACTGGACTGCTCCAAGAAGAACAATCTAAATAAGGGATGTGCAAAATTAATTGACCGGGAAATTCTGAAATAGCAATAGATAGCAAAAGCAATAGCAAAATAGCAAAAGACTTATATATTGCTTTATAGTGTTTTACAGCCCTCTCTAGGTGTTTTACAGAGTCAACAATTTGGGTCCTCATTTTATCCACCTCTGAAGGATGGAAGGCTGAGTCAACCTTGAGCCTCATGGGATTTGAACTACCAAATTGTAGGCAGCTGGTTGCAGCAGAAATAGCTTGCAGTTCTGCACTCTAACCACTGCGCCACAGAGGAATGCTCCATTCACCTCTTTCCAATGCCAATCCAAGAATGGGTTACAGTAATTTTCAGAAATAAATCTTCCACGATGGAAGCTTGTTTCACACCTCAAACCAGAGTTATGAATTTTATATGTCCTTCATCTTGTATAGGTAGTCCAGGGCCTGTCCCCGTTGTCTTCAAAAAGATTGACATTCCATTCAGAGTTTTAAAAATGAAGACTATATTTTTCATAGTCTCTTGTTCACATTCAGTAAGACCCTGGATACCCACCCCTCAAATTTATTTAGTAATACTATTAAAGAGAACTGGAAGGGTACAGTGATGACCTGGGGCATGACACAAAAATAACCAAGGCACAAAAATAGAATAAAGTTCCTTTAATGCCTCCAACTTGGCCCCAATGTCCAATCATCCTCGGATGGAAATCAAACTCTGGAAATCAAAGAAAACATATTACGGAGGGAGTTAATGCAGTCCTCACCCAAAGTAAAGTTAATTCAAAATAAAAAAACCTAACACAAACCACACTGAAGGAATTACTATGACAGGCAAGGATGATTAATTGCAGACTTCTACCAGATAATGCAGCAACCACAGTTGGGAGGAAGCCAAAACACAGATAAGCTATGACAAGAATAATGCACACTTTGCTTCCAGCAACTTTTGCCATGCACAGTTTGTCCTTTTAACCAGTCCTCCCAGCTGCAGCCCATGAAGGGGATCAGGGCCCTTCCTCCCCCATAGACCAGCCACTCACGTTTCTCTCTTATCTGCTACCTGCGTGCCCTAGAATGAAGAGGAAATGGGCCTGGGTCTTCCTCTGAATGCCCATCTAGCCTGTGCCCTTCACCAGTTTCCTCTGCAATCATTGGAGCCACACTCCCACTCCCTGTCAGCTGTTCCTCCTCCCCCTCAGAGTCAGACTTCAACAGGGGCATGACAGGTACTTGGTTAGAAACATTACAGTTTAACTATAACTTTGTTCTTCCTTTTAGACTCATTCTGTCGTAACTCCAGTTGTAGCTTTCATAGAAGACACTTTTCAAGCCCAACCAAATCCAGAAGAAGTCAGCCACGTGTTCACAGTACCACTGGAATATTTCATACGCCCTGAGAAGCACCATGCTGTACCTTTGAAAAGAAAGGGACAGGCTCCACTTTTGCTCCATTTCTTTGAATACAATGACCCCGAGCATCAGAAGTCATTTACAGTGTGGGGACTCACTGCCCATTTTGCAGCCTTTGTTGCTGTTGCAATTTATGGGGAAAAACCAACGTTTGAAGTTGAATTTGACCTTGATAATTTGATATCTTCAGCTGAGAAAAACTTTATGATGCGCTACCATAACATAAAAAGCCAACTTTGACAGGTAACGCTGTAATTTTTTTCCCCAAATGTACACTACTCAAAAACATAAAGGGAACACAAAAATAAGACATCCTAGATCTGAATGAATGAAATATTCTTTTAAATACATTGTTCGTTACATAGTTGAATGTGCTGACAACAAAATCACACAAAAATTATCAATAGAAATCAAATTTAGCAACCCGTGGAGGTCTGGATTTGGAGTTACGCTCAAAATTAAACTGGAAAAAAACACTACAGGCTGATCCAACTTTGATGTAATGTCCTTAAAACAAGTCAACAATGAGCGTCAGCGTGTGTGTGGCCTCCACGTGCCTGTATGACCTCCCTACAACCACTGGGCATTGCTCCTGATGAGGTGGCAGATGTGCTCCTGAGGATCTCCCCCACACCTGGACTAAAGCATCCCCCAAATCCTGGACAGTCTGTGATGCAACATGGCATTGGTGGATAGAGCAAGACATGATGTCCCAGATGTACTCAATGGATTCAGGTCTGGGGAACGGGCGGGCCAGTCCATAACATCAGTGCCTTCACCTTGCAGAAACTTCTGACACACTCCAGCCACATGAGATCTAGCATTGTCTTGCATTAGGAGGATTCCTGGGCCAACCGCACCATATATGTCTCAACAAGGGTCTGAGGATCTCATCTCAGAACCAAATGCAGTTAGGCTACCTCTGACGAGCACATGGAGGCTGTGTGGCCCCCTAAAGAAATGCCACCCCACCCATTACTGACCCACTGCCAAAACGGTCTATGCTGGAGGATGTTGCAGGCAGCAGTATGTTCTCCACGGGTTTCCAGACCTTCATGTCTGTCACATGTGCTCAGTGTGAACCTGCTTTCATCTGTGAAGACACAAAAGGCACCAGTGGCGAATTTGCCAATCTTGATGTTCTCTGGCAAATGCCAAACGTCCTGCATGGTGTTGGGCTGTGAGCACAAACCCCACCTGTGAACGTCGGGCCCTCATGCCACCCTCATGGAGTCTGTTTCTGACCGTTTGAGCAGCCACATGCACATTTGTTGCCCGCTGAAGGTCATTTTGCAGGGCTCTGGCAGTGCTCCTGTTTCCTCCTTCACAAAGGCGGAGTAGCAGTCCTGATACTGGGGTTTGCCCTCGTACGGCCTCCTCCACATCTCCTGATGTCCTGGCCTGTCTCCTGGTAGCGCCTCCATGCTCTGGACACTTACGCTGACAGATACAGCAAACTTCTTGCCACAGCTCGCATTGATGTGCCATCCTGGATGAGCTTTCTACCTGAGCCACTTGTGTGGGTTGTAGATCCATCTCATGCTACCACCAGAGTGGAAGCACCACCAGCATTCAAAAGTGACCAACATCAGTCAGAAGCCTAGAACTGAGAGTGGTTGTGGTCACCAACCTGCAGAAACCACCCCTCGATGTCCTGCTAAGTGCCTTTGCTTTCCATCTGTTGTCTATTCCATTTGCACAACATTTGCATGTGAAATCAGTGTTGCTACCTAAGTGGACAGTTTGATTTCACAGAAGTGTGATTGACTTGCAGTTATGTTTGTTGTTAAGTGTTGTTTAAGTGTTAAGTGTTGTTTATTGTATGTTTAAGTGTTCCCTTTATTTTTTGAGCAGAGTAATTGAAACTCTTGAAAGTATGATCCATGCCTTAGCTGTAATAATTCGGTTAATTTATATTTATAAATCATGTTGGAAGTGTATAATTGCAGGAATCTGTTCTTGCTACATTCAACTGGGATAGGGTGGCACTGAATTAAAATTTTCAAATGTAATGATTATGTTGGGCCACAATCTCTAATGCTTGGCATTTTATGATTTTTCCCCCTTTAAATCAAAATGCCAGTAGAGATCACACAGGGACTGCTAAGGTAAATAAATATTTATAGGTTTGCACTACTGGTGCAAATTTTTTTGCACGTTTTATACAAATAAAATTCATTTTTACTAGATTTAAAAAATATTCTCCTATGTCTGTATCTACAGATACATACTGGGCTCCTTAATAGGTCACTATAGGGTAAAAAGGTAGTTATTTTTGAAAAACATAATTCATATGCACAATATGAATTGCACTTCAGGTGGAAGCCTCTTGGTGGAGTTTAACTACTCGCTACGTATCTGCACTTCCAACCACTCAATTTCATTTTGCAAATGTTGTCATTTACTGTTGTTCTTCAATGTCCGTTTCTTTAAATTGAGAATTAAAAAAATATATTAAAATGCTTTCTAATGATATTTCCCCCTACTGCATGGGTAAGGGGGAAAACAAATAAACATCACAGTTTCAAGGGATTTGATTTGATCAGCGATGCTGCAGCATTAATCATTCGCTTGGATCACCCGTTTTAGGTATGTATGATCTTGCATTAGGCACCCTTTCTGTTAAAGCATTGCAGTCATAATTGTTTTATATTTTTCATATTGAGATTGGAATCATAATTGAAGGACGCAATAGGTTCCTCACAAGAGACCCTGCTACAGAACCCACATTTCTGTAAATTAAGTCCAGAAGTAGATGCTTCTTGGTTACGTCTCTGATATTACCGAACTGCCGGTTTTTTTAAAAAAAAATCTAGGAAGTAATAAGTTTAGCTACTTATATGGAATTTATTTTGGAATCCTTAGCGTGAGATTGTTACCTTCTCTTGCGTTTTTCTATTTAGTTATTTTTCAGTCTGGAAGTTTAGCTTCTTTTCCTTTGGGAATGATACATCTAAAACTTTAGACCCATTCAGGGTTGAAAAGCAGCTGCTCCTGATATTTTAGGGCTAGCACTTGAATGGTGTTTAAAATTCTGTTTTAAAATTCTGGGTGTTTTTTTTTAGCAGCCTTGTTGGTCCACCCAAAATACCTTCCTTTCTAATTTTCTTAAGGCTGGAGCGAAGGGAGAAATTGGTAGCAGATTAGACTAAGTTCAGCCTCCCTAGGAGTAGCCTATCTTAAGGATAGTTTACAGACTTACCCTTGTTAGGAAGAGTCTGCCAATAAGAATTTCTGGTTGTAAAACCACAATTTATCCTAACATTCTGATAACTTCACCAAAACTTAAGAGATGGTCAGGGTCTCCAGTCCAAACTTTTTTGCAAGAATACTGTTGCAAATGTACATCAGCCTCCTTAATTCCACCTGCACCCTTTCTCCATCCTATTTTTCCAACTACAGGTATTCCAAGAGGCTAAAAAAAGAAGTAACAAACAAATCTTCCAGGACTTGAGAAAATATGCAAGGGAAAGGAGAGTGTTTTTCTTTGAAAACTGAATTGTAAAAAAGAAGCAAACATACCTGGGTTATTTTGGAGGCAGGAGGGAGTGAGGAAAAGTTTATAAAGAACCTGCAGACTGAGTAGGTTTTAGCTCTTTATAATTACTTGTCTACTAAAGATGTTGCCATAGTAATTTGGTTTGGCTGAGGAATTAAAATGTAAAAAACCTCTATCCATGGAGCAAGTCAACACTGTTTGAAAAGGTTTGGTTTTGCTTTTGCTTTTCCTGGAAGAGAAGAAAAATAGCACCAGGGACTGTATTCTCATTTTGTGAGAAATAACAGGAATATTTTGGCATTTTAAAAAATTGGATTTTTGAGTTCGGTAAGATGCATCACTTTTTGACCTCGGGTTTTTCATAAAATATGATAGCAATATTCCGATATGTACTTCTTGATTTTCTTCCATGTTCCCTGATTTAAAGTCTGAATTGACAAGTGTTTCTATTCCCCACTGGTGCATGAATGTGAAATTATTAATATAAATGAGATCCCAAGGAAGTAGCAAAATTGATTCATTCTTCTCCAACTCTTTAAGAGCCTGGTCTGGAGCTAGTAAATCGGGGCAGCAGAATTCTCTTTTCTGCCAACCAATAGTCTTCTTGGTCAGTTCAGCCCACACTCGGTATTTGGAGCAAAGTCAAATAGTCAATATTGGAGGTGGGGGAATTGAAAAATAAAAATGGAGCTATGGAAAATCAAGTAGCATGTTGAAGGAACCATAAGGTGTACAGTAAAGATAAAGTTTCCCCTCTCACATACATGCTAGTTGTTTCCAGCTCTAGGGGGTGATGCTCGTCTCCATTACAAAGCCAAAGAGCCAGCACTGTCCGAAGATGTCTCCATGGTCATGTGGCTGGCATGACTAAATGTCGAAGGCACACAACACTGTTACCTTCCCACCAAAGTGGTACCTATTTTTCTACTTGCATTTTTACATGCTTTCAAACTGCTAGGTTGGCAAAAGCTGGGACAAGTAACAGGAGCTGACTCCATTACTCAGCGCTAGGGATTCGAATCACCAAACTGCTGACCTTTCTGATCGACAAGCTCAACATCTTAGCCACTAAGCCACCACATCCCTAGAAGGTGTATAGTAGCATTATATAAAAATATAAAAAAGAAGCATAATTGTCCAATGAGTGCATTTCAGAGTGAAATGTTGACTGTCACCGAGGAAAGAAATGGATCATTATGTCAGAATTGTAAATGCAACTGGTTTACTGAATGCCATTCTGCTAAGGCTGAAGATGACCTCCCAAAGCCTTGGGTGCAAACATCAATCTGAACAACCACACTTCGTTCATTCAACCATGTTTAAAAAAACAACACAGGCTTATTGTGATTTCTGAATCCAGCAAAACCATTGAGTCTTTAGATTATCCTAAGGGAAATACATTCTCTAATGTAGTTTATTTATTTTAATTTGCACCATTTATTAAAACAATACTGGAAAATGTACATGGAAGATGCAATCTCCATGCCTTAATCATGTGGGACCAAAACCCAATTGAAAAAGAATGGTTGTTTATAAATTCAAGAACGGAAGATGCCTTCTGAGACTCCATGTGTAACATATCCCACAATATAAGGGCCACCAAGAGAATGCCTGAGGCGAAACTAGCTGTGGAACTATCACAGCACCTGAGAGTGTGCCTATTAATCTCTGACATAAAAATACATGCTCTTGGGTTGAAATTTTGCCGCTGTCTCTTTGGAACATATGATGTTTCTCCCTTGCTGTTTCTAATTGTTATACAGTTTCTGATACATAAAAATAGAAGATGTGTCCTGCTGGTCAGATCAAATATCCACCTGTAATCCAGCATCCTGTTTTTCACAGTTGGCAAATGCAGATGTTTCCAGGAAGTCCACAAGGGGAGCCTGATGAAGACATTCACTGAACCTTGAATTTGTTCCCCCTCAACTAACTTTCAGTGGCTTCCTTATTCAGAACACAAAACTATTGTGGCTAAGAGACAATGGTTATTTTCGTTTTGTTTCTGTCTAATAAAAATGGCATGGGTAAAAGTTAGAAAACTAAAACGATGTATTTGGAAATAAAACTATTGATAGATAGGACAGATGGAATCCACTGTTTTAGGCCTCCTGTTATATTTTTCTGTGGATACTAGACAGCCTTTTGTCCAGGATGGTATAAAGTTGTGATGGTGAACCTATGACACGTGTGGCAGAGGTGGTATGCAAAGCCCTCTCTGTGGGCATGTCCGCCATTGCCAGCTGCTCTTCTGGGTTCTGTCACACACGTGCGCTGGCCATCTTCTCTCTCCCAGGTTCGGGCACACACATGCTAAGACCAGCTGGCCTACATGCGATGGAACACTCAAGTGCTCCTGGCTGCTGCGCGCATGCACACCAGCCAGCTACTCTCTTCCGGGTTCCAGCACGCCGGCGCATGCACTCCAGTTTTGTTACTCAGTGCTAGAAAGGTTAACCATCACTGGTATGAGGCAGGGGTGAGATTCTATCGGTTTGGACCGGTTCTATAGAACCGGTTGTTAAAATTCTGCGCAGTTCGGAGTACTGGCAAATTGTGCCCCTGGATTGCCCCTCACTTGTCTGCCCGCCCCTCCCCACCAGTCCTTATCGCGCAGGCCCGACATTGCTGACTGCATTCTCCCCCACCCAGTCACTCAAGGTATTTTTTTCCTCCCGAGGATCAGCTGTTCTGATGTTCAGCTGTGCCCGTATCCCCCTCACTGTCTTACTGTTTTGCCCAGGAGGCTTCACTGAGGCCCAGGAGGCAAACAAAAAACAAAAAAAAAACGGAGCAGAGGGGTGGTGCAAAAAGAAGGAGGAGGAAGAGGAGAAGATGACAGAAGGAAGAGGAGGAGGAGGAGAAGAAAAGATTTTGGTGCAAAATCTTGGTACAAAAGACTATATTAATCAGCAATGGGAACATTGATGTGTACCAGAGGAAGACAGTTTGATATGTTTTGCCTGTATTTAATTTTCTTTTGGCTTCAGTTTGCTTCTCCCTGACTTAAGCGCCTGTGCACAAATTAATGAGGGTTAGAACTTTCAGGACTAAATGTATAGTTTTGATAAATGATAGCTTTGCTTTCAGCATTGAAATAGGAATACAGACCTAGAACAGTTTCTTTAGTGATTGTTCAAAGTTACAATGGCACTGAAAAAAAGTGACCTATGACAATGTTTCACACTTAAGTCCTTTACAGAATCTCCATGGTCAAAATTCAGATGCTTGGCAACTTACTCATATTTATGATGGTTGCCCTGTCCTGGGATCATGCGGTCACTTTGTGGGATCTTCTGACAAAAGTCAGTGGGGAAGCCAGATTCACTTAACAACTGTGTCACTAACTTAACAACTGCAGTGATTCACTTAACAATTGTGACAAGAAAGGTCGTAAAATGGGACAAAGTTCACTTAACAAATGAGTTGGCAATAGAAATTTTGGGCTCCATTGTGGTTGTAAGTCAAGGACTACATATATATTCCTGTTATCTTCATTTCCAGTAGAGGACACTGTGTCATTGCTGGAGTTGAAATAAGATTTAAGTGATAATGCGTTGTGTTTCTTTGAGTGCTTGGAGCATCATCTTGCAAAAAAGATTTCTTGAGCTGGTTCTACCAATCTGTCATAGGTACAAGTGTGTGGTGTCTTAATTTAGTACTGTCTGAGCTTGTTTGCTTTCTTGCAAATGTTTCATTACCCAACTGCATAACATCACCAGTGCTCATGATATTATCTGATGATGTTACCTTGCTGGGTAATGAAACATCTGAAAGAAAACAATGAAGGTCAGAGAGCACCAAGAACCCTACAGTTCAACCCTGAGGTACAATTATTCTCTTGGTACAAGTGTGTATCCCTTACCTCCTGCTTGTTGTTAAATCATGTTCTATTAAAAAAAAAACACGATAGATTTAATTGGGTGGAAGGGACTTTGAAGGGGTAGTTGTATGTTCCTAAGAATATAAATGGGTTTTATTTTATTTCACTTCTGTAATAATGTGCAAGTCCTGTTTTTATTCTTGGAATGAAAAGGGATAGGGGCCCATAGCCTAACTAAGGGCCACAGGAGATTTTCAGGGCACATTATTGAAAGACTAGATCGATACCTGTGCTTCGCTACAAAACTATGTGGTCCGGATTAGGGTTTTTTTGGGGGGGGGAATTCTTCCTCTCCTACTAGCATCCATCAGGATTCATCTGGCTAGCATCCTGTCAGTGTGTGAGAGAGTTGAGGGCTGTTTAGAAAGTGAAACAGCATTTGCTGTGTGAACAAGGAGACAGCAAGAAGCCTGGGCGTGGCTTAGCTCAGCTGTTTTGTACTAAAGCTACTTGGTGCTCTGAAACTGAAACTCCTTTCCTCTGCTTGTGTTTTGCATTTGGAACAGATTTCAGGTGTGGGGGGGTAGAACTCTTTAGCATCAGTGTGTTAATAATAATAATAATAATATAGGAAATACTAATGCTCTGATGGTCATTTCAAAAAATCCTTTCTTAGCGAGCACCTAGAAGCCCAGAGGAACATACATGCCAAATTTCAAGTTTGTAAGCTTTACAGTTCTGGAGATTTTGTGATGATGTGTGAGTGGCATTTTGCTTCTATATATGAAGATAGATGGGGGGATGGGATGCATTTTTCAGACATAAAATGTTAAAGGTATGAATTTGGTACTGTATAAAGATGTAGGACAGCTTTATAAGGGTTCTGGAGACTCATGAGCAAATTGTGATCCTGTCTCTGCCCCACCCTTCTTCCAGAACATGGGAAATTACAAAAGACAAACCCTAGTAATTTCCCATAGTACCCTGGCGTAGCAGTGTGTTGGGATTTTAAAATGACAGAATGAGAAGTGCCAAGTTCTCTCAACGTCAATTCTGTATTATTAGTTTTAAGGCACTGTCTTAATACATTATTATTTGCTTAATATATACATTTTAGTTGTTAATATATACATTTTATTTGCTCGACCCAGTAAAGACCATGTCATCTGCTGTGAACAGACTCTTCTCTCTGTGCTGTGAATTATTTACATTTTGCTGCTTTTAATTTTTTTTTCTGTTACAATCCATTTGACCTTCCGTCTCTCCCCATTTTTGCCTGCTATGTTATAAATGAAATCATGTTCCAGAAACCTTCGTTGCATGTTGCTATGGAGCTGGGTTTTGTTTTGAATAAAAATGTAAAAATAGAATATGTAATTTAATAATAATATTTTCTATTTATTTTTTCAAGTTTTATGAGCATCACTCAGCTACTGGCTGATTGGGTCTCTATACAGAGAGCTGAAAGCAACACAGTGCAAATCAGAAATGATGATGATGATGAATCAGCTGTAAAATATGTAAACTATCCACTAATAATGCTAAACATTGGCTTCTTACGACTTATTAAAATAAACAATTCAAAAAGGAGCCTAATTACAATTCTGTATATTTAAGGCACTGGAAAAGACAGAAGCTGATCAGATTTAGCTTTGAAAGTATAACTTTTCTGTCTTTAGTTTTTGTAATACTAAATAACACGAATATAAACCCTAAGAAAATACAACTATTAAAGGGAATATATAAATACACACACATACATATATAAATATATATATATTAAAGAGTGATACTGGAAGTAATCAACTCAATGTTCTTACAACATTAAACTAAATGAAAAGGCTGGGCTGATGTTTATTACTACTGTTGGGGACAGTAGTACAGGGTGTTGTTTGTTTCATGTTCTTCTTATGCTAACCTTTTGGACTCAGAAGAATATGTGCAGGACTCCAGTCTCATTGTGGACTCAGTGGTACTTCTTTCATGATGTTGTCATGACAACTACATCTCTTAAACCATTGCAATGTACAGCATGCTTCTTTAGCAAGCAAGTAAAACACAGACATTGGGTGCCCACCAATCTATAATACTGGAGAAGAACGCATAAAGTGAATTTATTTTAGTGTTTTCCATAATGACTATGAACTTGGTTTAGTTAAAGACTGAGTCAAGGTACATTTTTCAGGAAATTTACTTTAAATACAGGAGACTTTTATTCCCATATCCAACAGAGACTTCCCAAATTAGCTTCAAGAATAATCTAATATTCCTGGGGGAAAAGGCTTTTTTTGGAAGCCATAGTGTCTAACTTACGGTGTGACTGAAATTTTATTCTGTGCCGAATGGAGCCTCAACAACAAGATAGTGAATGACGTCAAAGCATAACTGATGATTTTGCAAAGCATTGCTGACCACAATTGTTTCCCCCTCAAAAACACCCATCCGCTTCATTTTATTTCATGTGGAAATTGTTAAAGAAGCTCTATCTTTTTCTATGTTCTGAATTAATTATTGAAGAAGCCTGCAAGACTCCCAGATTTTTATTTTTGCATTTCAGAACATTTGGATAGACTTTTATCTTTGGGAAATATATATACACGCAAATGGATATTCATTATCAGTAGCAAAATTTCAGTTGAGTATGTAGTACAGGAACTAAGCTTTGAGGCTTTATTGTCTGTAATGCAAATATGCACACATTAATGTTACAGAACCAGGTAGCATGCATTTCCACGGTACAGTTGGCAAAGTTTATTATAGATGGTTTGAGATATGTGGAATCTCTGTTGTGGAGAGAGGAAGAGCAACTGGGAACTGCTGATATTGGAAGCAGACATGCAAGAAATAGTTTCAAGGAGTTGGACAGCAAAAGGAGCCCTAAAATTAATTACATGTTACTTTCTGTTCCTGGTACACCACTTTCTATTTAACATAGCTGGACAGATTTCCCTGCTGTCTGACACTTTGCAATGGATCTTCTTGCCATTTTGTGTTGCAGATCAGCTCCAGGTTAGCTAATACAATCACACCTTGATACTCAACTGCTTTTAAACTTGTTGAATTCGGTACTCAGTACATTTTGACATGAAAATTTTGTCCCCGTATTGGTCATTTGTTTGGAACTTGATGTACAAGCTAGAATTTGTCAGTTCCTGCTGAAACCAAGGGCCATAGGCCTGGTCCCACTGCACCAACAGATGCAAAGAGGATGTAAAACGTTAAAAAAAAGCTTGCCATCTGTTATAAAATGCTATGCATCTGTTGTGTACTCACTACATACGTGTTTCATACGCTCTATCCATGGAGCATAGAAGCATCCATCCACTGCAATTTTCATCCCATGCAAGAAGTTTTGAGGCTGTACAAAACTTTGTGAACGGTTATTAACTTTCCGCCGGTGGTCGATATACATCCGTGACATATTATGAGGCAACAAACGTTCTATGTCTGTTAATCAAAATCGTTAAACATCCACTGTATCCTCTCTGCATTCCTCTGGGCATCCCCTCAACTCACATCTGCTACAGCTGAAACGGAAAGAGGGATTGAAACAAAAAGAGTACATGGAACGTCTACACGCTTAGTAGCACGGAATAGAAAGGCAGTAAACATAGCAATCCGTAAAAAGTCATTAAAAAAACGGACAAAATGGTTGTTATCTGGTAGTATCTTGTATATTATTAGGACTGCTGAGAGTAGTGTCTAGAGGCTATGCAGAAGAACACTAGATGACAACGGATATTTTCTATAAAAAGGGCGAGAAAATCATCTGAGATACTCAGTATGAGATCACAGCCATTGGTGTAGCGAACCTCATTCACCACTGGTCTTCGATCTTCAAACATCATCAATTGTTCCCACCATGCCGAATGATGAAACAATCCATATCGATAAGGCTGTGCTCATCTATCACAAACCACAACCTGTTCAGACTGCATCAAGTTTTAGACAGAACGAGCAAGGAGAGGAGACGTCCAAGAGCTGTGTAGGGTCCGAGGCATGCGCATCATGAGAGAATGGAGTTTGGACTGATATTACCAGTTGCATGTGGCAGCTGCAGGAATGCAAGGACCGTCGCTCATTCCATCACTTCAATGAGCGGCTGCCACCAGCCAATGTTTGAATGAACGTTGCTAGAGCTTCTGAGACCCAGTTGACCAAAGCTTAGAACACAACTATCCAATCCCAACCTGGACCCTGGACTGAAGGGGCACTGACTCTGCGGCACTGGCCTTCTGTAACCATACATACAGGAAACATGCAGATATCGCCTGGAGGTGCCACACAACAGCATCAGCAAAGTGGTCAGAGAAGTGGTACAGACCATCATTTGAAGAATACGTGGAGGAGCCTCCCTCAGGTGCCCCACCACTGAAAAAGGCTGGAGAACACTTTTCAAAGAGGTGATATCAGAGGTGAACTTTCCCATCTATGGAAGCATAGATGGAAGCACGTTGCCTGCAAAGCTTCAGCAGGCCTTCAGGGCTTCAGCATGAGGGGCCTCAGGGGCTTGAAGCAGAGGGCCTTTCAGCAGCAGGGCTTTGAGGGGCTTGAGGGCTTGGGCTGCGTCCACCAACAGCAGCAGCAAGCAGCCTTCAGAGTCAGTGCCAGGAGGGATGGGATGCTTGGTTCTGGCCCTTCTTGAAACATGGGCTTGAACAGAGAGCACGGGCTTCCTCTTCTGCCTGACTGACAACCATGGTGTTCCTGCAAGAATGTAATCTGCAGCACGTTTCTCCCCTGTATGCTACTGCAGTGCGTGTGGGTTAGAATTCTCTTTTAATCTGCGGTAGCTGATGCAATTCATATTTCCCCGCATGTGCGATGAAACACTTTGCATACCGAATATACATCCGTGCGACATCCCCTTTGTTTCCTAATAGGCGATCCGGTGAGTGCATCCGCGGTCATTCGCTATGCATCCGACCCCTTCCGCTAGCGTCGCTTCAAAATTCTCCCCCGAACCCCCTTCGGAGGGTTCATCCACTTCCATCGCTCGTTCATCTGTAGGTTCCGATTTGAAACCATTCGTTTAACAATCCCCACGACATACTAACCCATGCTCCTTCTTTCTGTTTGTTTAATGGCACGCAAATTTTCACCAATTTTTGGAGTGGATGAAAATGGATAGAGCCACCCCCGAAATTTTGCTCATCTGCTGTGTCTTTATGCATACGTTTTGCATTCATCGGCCAGTGGGACTGGGCCTTAGTCATATAGTAGCTCTTGCCCTGCACATATCTCCTTGTGGTCTTATCTTAGTTTCCATGGTCCTTTTGTGTGTTTTTGCACATTCAATTTATTTATATTATTCCTTCTGGGAAAAGTTTGGTACTCACCATTTTTGGTACTCATTACGCCTCCTGGGGTACCACTGTATAACGTAAACACACCTTATTGATATTGGTGGATATATAACATAAAATCTTTGCAGGACTAGGAATAGATGCTAAAGCAGGGGTGTCCAACCTTCGTAATTTTAAGACTTGTGGACTTTAATTTCCAAAATTTTCCAGCTAACCATGGGAGACACCCCTGTGCTAAATGATAATTTTTGGGGTGGTGCTGGCCAGATTGAAAAGAACATTCAGGAGCATTTTGTGTATGCAGCTGACTCTCAATTGAAATGTTTCTGTTCACTTTTGTTATCCTTCACAAAGGATGAATTCATGTTTGTGTTTATGGTGACTGCATTTCATAATAACTATGTTATTTTATGCATGCTACAGGTAGAGGTAGGTGGTGCATCAGTTCATGTACTCTTTCATGCAAGTGATGGTGTCTGGTATCAATGTAAAAAATCCATCATGCTAGAAGGGAGTGGGACATGCTTTCTGTTTTATATCAGTGACTTGCCCTGTCAGCATGGTGGGAGTGTTCTTGGTCTTAATTAGGCTGTTTATTGTTTGATTGTTTCTCTGAATTGGTAGATCCTTGATTAAGGTATTGTTTACTGCTTGATTATTAGCTTAGTAATAATATTGGTGTTCATCTCTGTTCATCTGGGTGTTGATTGCTGACAAGGTCAGTGTTTTGGTCCTTCTGTTTGCTTCTTAGCTTTTTGATGGTCTGTTGTCATTGATATATTTTTGTTGCTTATCTCTATGTGTCTAATAATGGCTGATCTGTCTGAGTGCCAAGCTTCCAGGAATTGTATACCGCTTTTGATTTTGGCTTGGTTTAGAAGCTCACAATCTCCTGGTTAAACCTATGGTAAAGTCTGTCCATGTATTATGCATTTAAGGAATTTTCATCATACAGTATCTTCTGATTGTTAGTTGTTATTGGACATGTAGAACACATTGACTAAATAAATAAATGCTCCTTGTATGTATCCTGTTTCTCTCCATTTCTCTTCCAGAACTGAACTATGGGTTTGTTAATGGAATTCTGCTGTTCTTCAGTCCAGTGAAGGACTTTTATTTCATTTCAGTGATAAAATAAAAGTCAGTTACTTGACATGGTGGAACTTTTGAATTGAGTGTAGCATTGTCTTGTCCTTCGTAGAAGAAGTGGCTATGCTCATATTGTGCCTTAAGCCAAAATGTACATTTTTTTTGGTCTTGGAATTATATCAACTAGCAATGTATTTTTAAAACTATGATTTAGGGTTCAGTATAGTTTTTGATACTAGCTTTATCTTACATCGAACTTACAATAAAACATTAGAAGATATACTGATTTTGGGTATGTTGTCCCAACACAACACAGATTTTATGTTCTTGTTATCTAAGCTTATAAGAAGAGGCCAGAGGAATATTGATTATTAGACCTAAGTTTGAAAGGATATCTTTCATTGTCAACTTTAATCAGAAACAGAAGAATCCAAAGTGGTGAACTCAAATTATAAATTTGACGTGAAGGGTGCCATTTTGAAAAACATCTGCTAGCCCTTGTTTCAATATTTTTTTAAAATGCTGTTTTGATTATTCATCCAACAGTAAATGTCTCTTGATATGGTCATGGGCCAAACAACATGGACTGATTTGACTTTTTTTCTTCAAATGCTGCCACAGCTCTTGGGAAATGCTCACAATTTCTATCAGCCATTTTTCATTGCCTGACTTCCTCCTGCCAATCCAAATGATCATTTGCCTGGGTTTGGACTTAGCTTTGTGACAACTGCACTGTTAAAAGATTAACACTGTGTTTCAGTGGTCCCCTTCAGAATTCAGCAGTGGGAGCCCAGTCATCCATGATTCAGTCTGAAACTTGCTCAGTTTTTCCTAATCTATTTTGATAGTTATGCCTGAAGACTCCTGGTGATGTTTAAAAGATTCTGTTGAAAGTCAAATTACATGCAATTGGGAATTCACCCAGCAATTTCCCTGAATCTAGGCAGTGCAAACAATTCTAAATTCAAGCCATAGATTGAAATAATTGGTGGATATTCAATAAATATTGAATAAGCAAATTCATTCCAGCTTGTGCCTTATTTCCCCTCATGGAACATTGAAAACATATTTTAAATGCATTTATTTATATCCCAGTGGACAAAACCAGTTAAGAGATTATAATCTCCAAATGTAATTCTATTAAACTAAAGGTGCTCATTGAAGAATTCTCTGAGGTTTTTTTTTAGTAACTTGAGATTTCACATTATTTTATTGTACAGTTTTATTTTCCCCAGACATTTGTGCCACCTATATTTCCCTGTTATGGATTAGAGAATTGACCCATTATCTATCTCTTTTATTTTGGCAGTTACACGTTCAAAATGTTCCCCTGAGCAGGCCAAATTTTGTACTATTTCTTGCAGAATCTGCGAAATTATCCTTTCAGATTTGGCCCAGTTATGATTTAACTGGGGTCCAAGTGTTATTCGGCTTATGCCAATATGCTCATGATATTTCTTCTTTATTACTTGTTATCTAATTTGTTTGTTTATTTATTTATATCCTACCTTTATTAGTTTTACAAATAACTCAAGGCGGTGAAGATATCCAACACATCTTCCTCTTCCTACCTTACCCACAACAACAAATCTATTAGGTGGGTTGGGCTGAGAGTGACTGGCCCAAAGCAACTGGCCCATGTTTATGTCTAAAGACAAGACTGAAGCTCACAGCCTTCTGGTTTTGAGACTGGTGACTTCATCACAAAACTAATCTATTTGTTTCTCTCCTCTCTCCCCCCCCAATTCTGGCCTATTTTAATTTATCCTGGGCACAGAGATGTCTCAAGCAAACCATGATTTTGTCAGAGTGATTGAAACCTGCATTATGATACCATGATATAAAGTTTACTCGCTACATATTTGTGTGCAACTTTGTGAGTGATACTTTTCATTACAATGTTGCAATGCAATTTTCATTATAATTTTCCCATATAGATACAACATAAAAGCCCATGATTGTCCAAAAACTATGATAAATCATGTAGGTGGGTTTGTGTGAGTATATTCACATTTGCACACATACATATTTATTTGGTATGTGTATGTTTTCCATACATAATATCCACAGTCACAGTCTTCCCATAATTCAACCTTCCTTCAGAGCTGACATACTCCATTAAAACCTTGAAATTTTAATGTGATAATGTAAGAGATAATGACACAAAACCTCTTACATTAAATTCTACATGGTTTTCTTTTTTTAACTGCAAAACGAGAAAAATGTAATGACATTAGACGATTAAAGACAACCAACAGAAGGAAGCATGCTAATGAAGCACCCAACACAAAGGACAAAGCAAGTTCAAGTAATTGTTTTGAAGCTTGGCTGTTTCACTAATAGGCTGAATCTGTTACAAGCAAAATTCTATCCTGATACAAAAAACTAAAAATAATATCTAGTCTCTGAACTTTATATAAGCCATTCCAATCCATTTTCTCATCTTGAGGAGCATATTCTTTTGATGGGCACTAGCAATTAAGTCCTTTGGATATTGAATTCCTTTTCTGTAGGATTAATGGTTTGAAGTTCACCAATAATATAGAGATATGCACACACACATACACCCCCTAAACACAAAGCTCTGTTTGAATAATGCCAGCACAACCATTTCAGAGATGGAATTGATCTGTAATGTCAAGTGAGAGTTTAAATTTCCAGACACTAAATTTATATACCCACAGAAGAATCAAATAATTTACCCCCAATAAAGCTTGCCATATTTTCTGTATGAGTGTTAAGAATCGCAACAAGTGGACTATGTCCTCGTGCGTTTCAGGAATACTAAACAAGGCAAAACACTTCAGAAGTGACAGAATCCAAAGAATAAAACCACATATTTCTCAAGGGAAGTTGCCCCAGAGACTCCAGTGGATAAATTTTTGGTTTAGAGTCAATTACCTCCTGCTGTTCAGTGAGCAGAAATGTTTCTCTTATGTTTATTACCTTCATATTTTTTACAAGCAACCTTGCAATCTCCCTAGAATCTTAAGTCAATATAATACCAAGGGGGGAGAAAACTGGATAATTCCAGAATGATTTAGAATTCAATGAGTACATCACTTGTCCTGTTATATTACACTCCCAATAAGACAATTATATGAATCCTCATTTTTATTGTTGTGTTATACTATTTACTGCTCATTGGTCTCTGCTTGGGGATTGGTTTCTGTTTGGGATTTCTCATCCACTACGAATTTCTACTTGGAAAAAAAGTATTTTTGTAATACAGGGAGTTTCTTGGCTGATATCAAAAACTCAAGCAAGTTGGACTTTGTTGACATGAAGATGGCCAAGAATTTAAACAACACAGCAGATTAGGCTAGATATTGAAATAAAGTGTCCTAGAATTAAAGTATTTCTGTGCAATCTCCAAGAAAGCTAGATATATGTTTGCATCTCTATATCACTTCAACTCGGAGCTGATTTTACCTTTACTAACACTGTTTCCTAGTGTAGAGTGCTGTTTTGTTAGCTTTTATGACTGAGGCTTTTTTCCAATATCTATGGGATGACACATACATAATGTATAAACCCAACCTGCCTAAACACTTTATGCACAATCTGCACTCTCATGGTTAGACCTCAGGCAATAGAAGAAAAACAGCAATGACTTTTAGCTAATATCTTCTATGTTTTGAAATGGAGGACGCAAAATCATTTGCAGGATGAACACATTTTTTAAAATCCAATACCAGGCAACAGACTCCTAGATGGAATAATGAGCTTTAAATCTATCTGACACAAGCAGAATCCATCTACTTTCTAAATATATTACACATTTATCCCTGAGGATTGTTTACCTAAGGGGATGCGATTTTGCTAATCATTTTGATGACCTACAGGACTTCTCTTTCCATTATGAGGCTGCTGATATAATTGAGGGAGTCAGTTTAGGGTAGTGATTAAGGCAAGGAGGTGTTGCGGTTTAGTTCTGCCTTTGGCAGAAAAGCCAGCTAGAAGTCTTTGGGCCTGTTCGTTCTTTTCTTAGCCATAGGAAGAAGACAAATCACTTCTAAAATGATGCCTAGAACCAGCAGTAACAACAACAATTTTTCATTTGCAAATAGCAGGATATCCATTGGGGTCCTAGTTCCCTTGCCTTATGTTAAATAAAATCTGAAAGTTCACAAGACTATTGCATTTTCAAGAAAAAACTCACCAAGTTGTCCAAATCTCTCATATCTTTATAGTTTCGTTCTCTCTCTCTCTCTCTCTCTCCCTCTCTCTCTCCCCCCCTCCTTCCCTCCCCCCCTCCCCTCCCTAATTCTGTATCTATTTCATCTGACTAATTTTTGCCCAAGTGTCTCTGGACTTTTAAAACAATGATTTTATTGGCATCATTTTTTAAACATGATCTACTAGCAAGAGATTTTGGAAAGCAAGTTTCCACCTGCCCTTCCCATGCATATGATCCTGATCTAAACTAGAATTCATATGCATTTTGTAAAATAGAAGAAAAACTATTTGACATGTAGCTATAGAACAGACAGAGAAAAAGAACCTTACAAGATCGTATTCTTAAGAGATAGCAGGTTTGGTACAAGAACAAGTTGGCCAGTTAATGTTACATGATTTCACTCAAGATAAAAATCAATTGCCTAAATCAACTTTCAGTCTGCATTGTAGGGATGATCAGTGTTCAGCTTTGTTTTTGTTTTGTTCTTTGTTCATTGCAGTATGTTCTCTTGCAAAAGAAGCCCCTAAAAGTCATTGTGGCATAGTGGTTAAGATGTTAGAGCAGGATGGAAAGCTCCAGGTTCAGTTTCTGGCTCAGCCTTGAAAATTCATAGTTGGATTTTGACAATCACTCTCTCAGTATCATTCAGAGTAACTATTATAAGGAAAATTAGAGGAAGGAATGATTACTTTGTCCTCTTGAGGCCATGGAGGAATAAATCTAACAAAAAGAGAAAAATTGGCTTTTCCCAATAGTGTGAATAGATATCTTGGCAATTTATGATTCCTTTTTTGCAGCAGCTTCATTGATGGCCTGTTTTTAAGTGGAAGCTAAATTTTCTTTCAGATCCTGAGAACTTGCAGTGAACGTTTGTTTCACTTGTTTCCCAAAGACATTTGTAACTTCGGCCTCCCGGGAATTTCAAGCACAAGCTGTATAAGATGATTTGAGTGATGGATGGGAATCCTGTAAGAAGGCAAAGCAGAAGGGGAAAAAAACTTCAATATGGATGTATCCACTGAAATCATCAGGAACTGGGCTCAGTTCAAAGAAGACCAGTTTTTTTATTGACAAAAACATCCTTCTTGGACTCACTTTTCATTTTGCTAAAGGATGGATGGAAGATGGGTCAAATGTATCTCTTAAACATCGTGTGAGAGGCTGCACTGATGAAGATACTACCAAAGCACATTAGAAACCATCTTGCAATTATGAGAATCTGTTGTCTGAGCTTTTAATCTCCCTGCTCAACAGTTCTGGTAAAACCCCACCAAAATTAAACTCAGGAACAAAATCAGGGATCTATTTAACCCTATCCAGACTGTGCACTAAATCTGAACACAGCTGGGCACAGTTGGTAGGCAGAGAAATTATATTATTCTGAGGGAAGGAGAGATTCTGCCAGTTTTTCTAGGATAAAACTTTCCCTTAAAGGTAACAGAAGCACCTTTCCTGGGAAGAATTCTCACCTGAAAATGAGAGAGAACAAAGAAGTGAGAAGACCAGGAGACTGAAGGCAGAGGGAGAATCATGTACACTGAAAGACCAGATAACTCACAATCACAAAAATGGTATCTATTCTTTTTTCCTTTAAACCCTCTTTAAAAAAATTTCTAAAGCAAATCCTACATCAAATGGAGTGAGAGACAATAGAAAACAATGCAGAGAATGTTATGGAATGCATTGTATATCTCTTCCACTGAAAGCAGAACCTGTCTTCACTCCCATGTACATTATTATGTTTTGTGTGTGTGTGATGGAAAAGAAAATACAGCTCTCAGTAGAGTCTCTAAACAGAAAATTGCTTCATTACAGCCATGATTCATACTGACTTCTGGAGAGAAGTGAAGCTGGAAGGGAAGGGGGAGGAAGGAAAACAATTATCTTAGATTGTGAATAAGACAAGATTGATTGATATAGAAAATTGGCATAGAGAAGTTTTCATGCCTCTCCTTTAATGATTCACTTTCTGTATCGAAGACAAGCCATTTGGGAAGCTGATCTCTTAAATGAATGAAAAGAGTTTGTAATTTCAATAGTAGAAATACAAAACTCTCAAGTATCAGAAATTCAACACTGGGACCACCACTTACCTCAAAAAGTGATAGATTATCTTTGATTAGATGGGCTTAAGAGGATGCTAGGTAGACATTTTCCCAGGATTCTTTCCATTAGATTCCAGCAGTGACAATAGGATGATGGATTAAATAATCCTTTCCAGCAGTAAAATTCCACAATTCGATAAACAGACAAATTCTACAACAGACAAAAATGGCACTGATGGTGCTCACAGTTAAACTTTGAGAGCACCAAGGACTCCATAGACAAAAATACTTCAGGTGTGCCTCATTCCATACTTTATTTATTTGTTTATTTTCATGGGATTAGGAATATTTTTATGATATCAAAAGATGGACCATGTGATCAACAGAAGAAACCCAGACTCCTGTTTGTGGGGCCCTTGGCAGTCTCTGAGCTTCGTTATTTTCTTGCAGATGTTTCATTACCCAACTAGGTAACATCATCAGTCCTGGAAGGCAGTGAGGTTTGCTCTCTGTTTACATACAATGGTTTGCCCTGTCAATGTGGGTTCCTTGATTCCTTGTACATAAACAGAGAGAAGATCCCATTCCTTTCTAGCACTGATGGTGTTACCTGGTTGAGTAATGAAGCATCTGCAAGCTCACATACCACCAAGGACTTGACAGTTCAATCCTGAGCTATCAATATTCTCTTCTATGACATTGTTTTTTTTATTTCTAAGCCTTAAGCACAGTCATTTCAAGACCACATCTGAGCCAAATGAATTCATATTGCTGTGTTTTTCCTATTTTCACGAAAATGTTTAATTGCTGATGTATCCACTCATTCCTGCATTTTCAGTTTGCCCTTCCTCACCTGCTTTTGTGATGTCACAATGCAGCCAAACTAATTAGCTTCCTAGCAGTGTGTCATCCCATCCACTGTTTGTGATTCGAAATTGGCTGCTATTACCCCTGAGATTAAAGCAAAACAGAGAGTGAAGCAACAGTTGGAGAAGAAAACATCAGTAAAATAGCACCATCCTAGGGAAACATTTTTTTTTTACTTTTATTTTTAAGGTGGACTTCATAAAATCTGTATAGGTGACTATTCAGTGCAGTCTTATCGAAGGACAATTTTCTACAACACAATTTTGATTTTAAAAACGTTTCGGAAATCTCAGCTTCATTTGCCCCTTTTGGGTACTTTTATTGTGAGACTAAATTGTTTATTTTTGTTAACTGAGCTGAGCCTACTTTAGGGCTTACACTGCAGCAATTGTGTCTCCTCTTTTTGAAATAAACAGAAAGTAGGAGGAGGAAGCAAACTGGACATTTTGGTTGGAGGGACCAAAAAAAAAAAAAAAAGAGAGAGAGAGATGGAAAATCACATTTTATGTTAGCAGCTCAAATTTCTACTATTGGTTTAGACAACAAATAGTTTCATTCAAAAAAAAGCTTTATGTACTGCTTACAATTCTAAATGCCTAGTCAACTGACATGTTTCACGGAAAATAAATTATCTGTAAACTAGCCCAATAGCCACCAAAAGAAGTAAATCAGAACTTAGTTCCACACTGAGATTCATGGAAAAAAATATTTTTTCTTCTTCTTTTTTCATTGTGGACAACCAGCTATGCTGTAATGTGACTTATTGATTGGGATTACTGTATGGTGTCAACCCAAAAAGATAGATAGATGCTAGGTAGACAGACAGACAGATGCGGTTGATAGATATGGTAGATAGAGAGACAGACAGACATATATAGATAATGGAATGGAATGGAATGGAATGGAATGGAATAGAATAGAATGGAATGGAATGGAATTGGAATTGGAATTGGAATTGGAATTGGAATTGGAATTGGAATGGAATAGAATAGGAACAGAATTCTGGAAGGGACCTTGGAGGTCTTCTAGTCCAACCCCCTGCTCAAGCAGGAGACCCTATACCATTTAAGACAAGTGACTGTCTAGTCTCTTCTTAAAAGCCTCCACTGACGGAGTGCCCACAATTTCTGAAGGCAAGCTGTTCCATTGGTTAATTGTCTCCATGATTTCTGAAGGCAAGCTGTTCCACTGATTGTCCTCACTGTTTCTCCTTAATTCCAGACTGCTTCTGACTTTAGATAGATAGATAGATAGATAGATAGATAGATAGAGTGATAGAGTGATAGAGTGATAGAGTGATATAGAAGATAGTTAAATAAAAGATAGATAATAGATTGATTTTAGATTTTTTTTACAACTTCGCATAGAGACCAGAATTCTTTTCCAAAGTTGATGACCAGCCACTTGAAGTGCAGGTTCTCATCTTCTCAACAGTTTTTGCCCCCTCTATATTTCACAGCACCCTCCCCCCCCAAATCCAAACTGCATTGATGGAAAGAGAAATCCAATCAAACTTCTCTTGAATCCAGCTTGACTCTTGGGTGACTTTGTGAACTTGTCCATGTTGTTTCCTTGGCTACAACAAGTAAATAGTTTGCTTAGAATTTCTTAGTGCCTTCTATTCAAGTACTACAAGGCCCAACTTTGTTTAATTTCTGGAGATCAAGCTAAGTCAGATGCTTTTTAAAAAATAAAGGGGATCCACTTTTGGAAGTAGGCATTGGATTTGTTTGTTCTCCTGTGTGTTTTCTAGATTAAGTTTCTCTCTCAGTTGTTTTTAGTTTTTT
>BHFT01043725.1:0-2500 GCA_004320025.1 Laticauda laticaudata | reverse complement strand
CAGGAAGGAGAGCTGAAGATCCGCGTGAAAGCCTGGTCCAGTATTCTGATTTTTATTTCTTTATTGATGTGTATTTTTATTCTTCTGCTTGGCCGGCGGTTCCTTCCTTCTTTCCTTCCTTCCTCTCATTTCCCTTCCTTTATTAATTCCCTTCCTTCCATCCATCCATCCTTTCCGCCTTTTGAGTTGATGGGCAAAACGGGCATCTTCGAGGGGTGGCGAGGCTCGCCCATCCGAGGCAGCGACCTCGGACACTCTTGAGCTCCCGACATAAGTAAACGAGGAAGAGAAGAAGGGGAGGGGGGGGACCCACCCCCCAAAAGAACCCTGCCCCCCCCCCTTTCTCCAGCTACTTTTGCAAAGTTCCAAGCTGAATCTCCGGGAGGGGGGAGGAGGGCGAATTCGACAAGGAGCCCCCCCCCCTTGCAATGGGTGCCTTCCTTTAACCATCATGGAGGAAGAGCCTCTTTAAAAACAAAAAAAAACAACAACTCCACACCAACCAACTGGGGTTGTTCCCAAATTATGGAGCGTTTGGTTGGAGCTTTGGAAGAGCAGCCTATAAGAGCTTTGACTCAGCAACAAATGTAGCTTTACCCTCAAGTCATCATTGGTGCACAAGGTTGCAAGCGAAAATGTGCACAAGGTTGCCAGCGAAAATGACCATCTTTTTTTTTTCCTTTCTCTCTCTTTTCATTTCTCTTCCTCTTTGCATCTCTCCCTCCCTCTCTCTCTCCCTTCCCTCCCTCTCCATGTAAGCTCAATAATGGGGTGACTATGAATCTTAAAAATGTGAATCATTTCTCTCATGTTTTTTTTCCCAAAGGACCAGTGTATTAGAAGCTCTTTCCAAGGTTACTTTTTCAAACATTTTTTTTTTTTTTGAAAAAGCGACCTGTGTATCAGAAAGCTTTTTCTGAATCCGAGCAGCATTTTGGTGTTTTTTTTTGTCACCTTCCCATTTCTGTTGCATTTGTGTCTGTGTGGATGTTGACTCTGCTAGATAAAGGACCGACTGCCTTTCCTTCAGATAGCCTCAAGTTCTTTTCATTGGTCAAGCTCATGAATAAATCCTATTTTTCTCAACAGGTCCCCTGCTCTACGCTTAATCCCTGTTTTTTGTTTGTTTGTTTTCTTGCCCTTCCAGCTAATTTCCCCCCCCCCCTCTGGGAAATTCTCTGTTAGAAGGATGCTGGTGACAGTTAAACATACCACTACTATAAGCTGAAATTATTCAAGGCTAGCAAAACTTGTTGAGAAATTGAGAGCATGGAGAAACTGTGGGTAAAGGGTTGGGTTGGGATTTCTAAAAGTGAGCAGTAGAAATCAGAAAGAATGGTGAAACAGGCTTTTGTAAAGGCCATGCTGGTGTGCCCCTTCTTCCTGAGCTCCTTTGCTTACTTGAAGGAAATGCACATATTTCAGCATATTTACTCATTGTGAGGCTGAAGGTGAGGTCCTTGAGTTGTGCTTGACTCCTGATGACTCTCTGGGCAGTTTTTATGGTGGCAATATGGGAGTGGTTTGCCAGTATCTTCTTCCTGATTATTTTAATCTGCTCTGTGGCCCTGAAATTCCTCAGGCTATCTAACTAGCTAACTCTACTGTCTAGGTAATAGTTATGTTCAATGCTGCTTAGCTTCCTAGCCCTTCCAAAGTTTAGTTAAGATGCTTCTATCCATCTACTGAAAATGCAATGTTTTCCAGAATCTATTCATGTCCAACTTGGCTCAACCCAACTCATGGGGTCTACTTAGACATACAGTTTTGTCAGGAGGCAACACTGCCTCCTTCTAGGATGTTCTTATAGTTTCCTCATTTAGCGGGTTTTCTGTAGAAGTCTCCCATCCAACCAGGCCCCATCCTGCTTAGCTTTTGAGCTGACAGAAAGTAGGTCAAGGGTGGGTTGTGTTGCTTAGTTTCTTCTGAAAGTATGTGACTGTATGAACTTCAATGTACTTTAGCCAGAAGTCATGGGACTTACCCTGTTGGAACATTTTTGTTTCTTTTCCAGTTAAAAAAACTTAAAAGAGATTAGAGCGGTACAGTATATGTTTGTGCATGCAATCTTTCTCTGGCTTTAAATTGATGGTCTTAATTGTTTTAACATCTTGGGGGGGGGGTTGATGTTGTGTTTGTTGTTAAATCAGCAAGATATATTTACTGCTGCTCCACAAGGCCATTCCAAACAATGAGGATAATTGGAAGGAAAGAGAGCTAGGAAGTAGCACATAAAAAGTAGTTTAGAGTTAACTACCAACTCATCTCTTACATCTTCCTGTTCCATGTTAAAACTTCCTTCTCTAGATGATGTGGAAGGATGGGAGTTTGCTCTATTAGTCAAATCTTTATTGTAGCCCTAGACTAGAATAAAGAAAGTGGGATGAAACAATTATTTTTTTAAAAAAATAAAAAATAAAAATAAAAATATGCTGTTTAGCTTCCTTCGGGTATTATCCCACGTCATTGTAGTTCTGTTAAAGTTGTAGCAACGTTTCAG
>BHFT01043723.1:0-38718 GCA_004320025.1 Laticauda laticaudata | reverse complement strand
AGAGTAAGATGCTATTGCTATTCAGGGCTGATCTACGGTCCCCACATAAGGAATTAGTATGAAGGCTTACAAGATCAATAGGCTTCTCTTCCTCCTCACTTGCAGTCCTGGCAACTTTTTCTTAAGGCCCTGCCACACTGGCCGACGGATGCAAACATTTGTAAAAAGGACAGATGCGGACGAGAAAAAATGTTCCATCCGTTGTTATCCGCTCTCAAAAGTGCCCGAATTTGCATAACCCGAGCGGAACAACAGGAAAGAACGGACAGGGTGAGGGCGGATGGAAAGCGGAATGCTCCATGGAAGCCTAGCGATGGATAGCGGATGGAAAGCAGATGCAACATCCGCAAGGCTTCCGGGGGAACGCAAGCAAAGCGGACGCGGAAACGGGAAAGAGCGGATGCCAAGAGCGGATGCCAAGCGGATGAAGCGGATGCACAGCGGTGCGAGCGGATTGAAGCGGATGCAGAGCGGAAAGCCTAGCGGATGCCAAGCAAGAAGCCAGCAGATGCCTAGCGGATTGCCTAGTGTTCACTGCGCCATGCGGGAGGGATGCATTGCGTCACAGCCCCATGGATATAAAGGGAAGCAGCTCCCAAGCAGGTCACCATTCAGAGAAAGGACCTGCTTCCAGACACAGCTGCCAGCCAGCCAGCGCAGCCAGGCAACCCAACCAACCATGGGAAAGAAACGGAAAAGCTTCTGCCATCTGCTGCCAGCCCTTGGCAAGAGGGACAGGGCCAGCCTTCCACCCCCTGGCCCTGACTCTGCTTTTCTGCTGGGCTTCTGCTGCCCGGGCTCGATCTTCTGGTCCTGGGGCTTTTCTGATTCTGCTTCTGGAGGTGGTGCTTCTGCTGATGCTGCTTGTGGTGGTTGTGCTTCTGCTGGTTGCTTACTCTGCTGGCACAAAATGCTCCTGGTGCTGAGTGCTTCTGCTGCGTGCTTACTCTGCTGGGCGTGCTCCTAGTGCTGGTGCTTCTGCTGTACTTACTCTGCTGGCACTGCTCCTTGGTGCTTGGTGCTTCCTGCTGGTGCTTACTCTGCTGGCAATTGGCTCCTGGTGCTGGTGCTTCTGCTGGTGTTTTCTACTTACTCTTTGGCTGCCTGGTGCTGGTGCTTCTTGCTGGTGCTTGCTCCTGGTCCTGCTGGTCCTGCTGTATGCTTCCTGGTGCTTGCTGGTTGCTGCCTTGGTGCTCTTGGTGCTCCTGGTGCTCCTGGTCCTGGCTCGTGCTCCTTGGTCCTGCTCGTGCTCCTTGGTCCTGCTCCTGGTGCTGCTGCTTGCTGCTGCTGGTCCTGCTGGTCCTGCTTTTGCTGCTACTGTTGTTGCTGCTGCTGGTGATGGTGGTTGGTGTGGAGGAGCAGCCCCTACAAACCTCAAGCCCTCTGATGAGGGCCCAATATGGCCCTGCCAAAGGGAGAAGGCACGCATGACGGGAGAGGAGGCAATACAACAAAAAGAAGAGGAACATGCAGGAGGAGGTGCCTTTTTTTTTTTTTGCAATACATTTTATTATTTTTCTTTCTTTCTTCTACAAACATATCATTGTGTGAACAGTGTGGTTACAGGGTATTTTACATTTTAGAACAAACATGACAATGATTTCATATTAAAACTGTTGACTTAATAATTAATATTAATACAAATTATCTGTCCTGATTATTCCAAATTCTCATATCTCAATATCACTTCTTTTATTATAAATATATATTACTGGTCATATATGCAGTGCTTTACAAATTGTATAATTTTTATAACCATTCATAAATTCATATTAATTTATATTTTCTCTTATTTATCCTCTTTTTTATTCTTAGCTGAGCAATAGCACTTATATACTGCTTCTCAATGCTTTACCGCCCTCTCTAAGCGGTTTACAGAGTCAGCATATTGTCACCAACAATTTGCGTCCTCATTTTACTCATCTCGGAAGAATGGAAGGTTGAACATTATGTAGGATGGGCTATGTTTAAAATGGAAGTCTACTTAGTGGATGGATGCCACTTCATTGAGAACCCCATTTCCCATCTAATAATTGTAACGTAAGCTACTTTTAAGCATAGATTTACTTGTTTATTCTGAATCACTGAGTAATTTCATTCTGTTATTGTTTGATATAAGAATTTGCTGAAGTTCATACATTTCTTCATAAAAGTAGGAGAAAGCAGATTGGTAAATTATTATTGAATTATTCAGTTGGTCTGTAATCTTGGTCCTGTTCATCATGAATTGTTCAATAAGTGGACAAAATGTGTATACTTATAAGAACTACCCACAACTTGCTGTGTTACACAAAACAGCACTGCATCATCAATGAAGCAAAAAGAGAGATACATTTGGAACTTTCTTGCTATTTCTATTATCTGTCAGAGGTCAGCAATGTGGTCTTGGATATCATTACCTCTTCTATAATCCAATTTATTCATCTGCTAGTCCACCTTCCATATATGGCTGAAATCTGAACTGACAGATTTGGAGCATTATCTTCCAAGCATATGGAATAAATATATGGTTGGGGAAGTTTGAAGGTTATTTAACACTGCCTTTTTAGTACCATATAACATAAATTGATTTTTTCTATTTCTTTGGGCATTGCAATGTTTTCCAATATCCTCAAGTAGTATTTTAACTATTCCATCTTGTAAGACTGTAAACAGTTCTCCTGATATTCCAGCAATTACTGTAGCTTTCTTATTACCTTCTACTGGTCATTAAAGCCCATGTCACACTGCACCAATGGATGCAAAGAGGATGTAAAATGGAGAGAAAAACTTGCCCATCCGTTGTTTAATTGCGATTGGCATCCGTTCTGTTACTCACTGCATCGTGATTCATTACGTTCTATTCCATCCAGCATCCGCTTCTATGAGATTTTCATCTGCTCAAAAAAGTTTTGAGCTGCACAAAACTTTTTTGAGCGGAGAACTTTCCGCCGTGTCCGTTCTACATTCCACGACAACATACGGGGAACAAGTGTTTCTACGTCCATCGGTCATCCATAAAACACTCCTTTGTATCCGCTCGGGCAATCCGCTGCGGATCTTGCGCAACTTGCATCCACTCCAGCCAGAAAAATGGAAAGAGGAAAGAGCGAAAGGGACGCGGAACATCCACACAGCATTAGTAACAGAATAGAAAGGATGAAAAGGCAGATGCACCTCGGGACATAAAGCATTAAACAATGGAAAAAAAAATTGTAATATGGGATGTAATCTCAGATATTTAGGATGGTCTGCAGTGTTTGCCTAGGGAATGCAGAAGGACACCTAGCCAGAAAATTGATATTTCTTATAAAAGGGGGAGGGAAATCACCTGGATCTTCACTTTCAGTTCCAGCAGGCGTGGTGTGCAGACCTCTTCAGCCTTGCTCTTGCTCTTCAACATCATCCATTAGATCTCCACCAGGATCATCGCACACTCCTTTTTGGAAGCCGCCATCATTCAACACCCAGAACCATGCCCCTCTTTTAGACTGTTTCACCTTTTTCTACGCAAGGAAAGAAGGAGACGGGTTCCAAGAGCTGTCCAGGTCCAAAGATGGATTGGAGAAAGAGTGGAGTTTGGACTCTATGACAGCTTGATGGTGGAGCTGAGGATATGAAGCACTCGTGCATTTCCAGAACTTTCATGAGGATGCCAACCAGCCATGTTTTGATGAAGTTGTGGAGTGTCTTGAGACCCAGGTTGACCAAGCTTGAGCACCAACTTCCGTCCAGCCTGGACCCTGACTGAATGGTGGCATGACTTCTGCACACTGGCCTCTTGGAACCACGTACAGAAACATGCAGTATGCCTGGAGGGTGCCACACAACACCATCAGCATTGTGGTCAGAGGAAGTGGTGCAGGCCTCATCATCGGAAGAATACCTGGAGGAGCTCCTCAGTGTCCCACCACTGAGAAGGCTGGAAGAAAGTTGCAGAAGAGTGTATCAGAAGTGGAAACCTTCCGCCACACTGTTGGAGCTATAGATGGGAAGCACGTGGCCTGCAAAGCTTCCAGCCAACTTCAGGGTCCTCTTATCACAACTACAAGGGCTTCTTCAGCATCATCCTCTTCGCCATGGTCGAATGCTGACTACAAGTTCATGTACATCGATGCTTCAGGCAATGGGTCAGCTTCAGATGCCAAGTATACAACGCCAGTGGACCTCAAGGAGGGGCTGGGAACGCAACCTCATCATGGGTTTTCCAGATCCAGACCCCCTGCCCAACAACACACAAGATGCTGTCCCTACTTTCATCGTGGGTGATAACACCTTCTCCCCTCAGAAACCTACCTGCATGAAGCCCTTACACTTTCAGATGCCTCACCCATGAAGAGGGATCTTCAACTACAGGGTGTCCAGGGCAAAGGAACAGGTGGTGGTGAGAAGCCTTTGGCATCCTGGCCAACAGGTTCCAGGTATTCTCACCACCTAGTGCAGCATCGCCCACAGACTGTGAGGAACATCGTGGAAGCTTGCTGCATCCTGCACAATCTCATGCGCACCCATCCCCAGTGTTGCAGAACAGGCTCGTGGACCTCCAAACAGCAATGGACATGGAGCCTGGGGAATGGAGCAAGGCGAAACCTGAAATAGACACTGTTGGATGTGCAGGCCCAACAGAGCTTCACGTGAGGGAAGAAGAGCACAACCTCCTGAAACACTGGTGGCAACTCCCCAGCTGGAGCAATGAGTGGCAGACAGGATGGTAGATGCTTAATGGTATGCTTCCTTGAGCCTTGTCTCATAACACTGATTAGATTGTGCCAGTATGTTGAGTGGCCCTACCAATGAACAGGGCATTAATAAAAGAGCTTTGTTTATGTTGGAAATGTGGTTGGATTCAATGATTTAATTGTATTGAATAAAAAAGGCCATTATGGCTGTGCAGCTGGAGGGGTGCGACCATACCATACGACTATGCTTGCACTGGAGGTTTATCCATCTCACCAGCTTTCCTTGCCCATCCCACAGCTATTATCCATCCCACAGCTATTAATCCATCCCCCAGCATCCTTGCCCATCCCACAGCTATTATCCATCCCACACTATTATCCATCCCACAGCTATCCTTGCCCATCCCACAGCTATTATTCCATCCCACAGCTTTCCTTGCCCAATCCCAAGCTTATTATCCATCCTACAGTATCCGTTGGCCCATCCCACAGCTATTATCCATCCACACACTATCCTTATGGCCCATCCCCACAAGCATCAAAGGCTTTAACCATTTTTCTAAAAGTCCACCAAGAACTTTATTAAGTAAAAGAAATGACCCAAGTGTGTGAAGCAAAGATAATCCTGGATTTAAAAAAACAAACTTTTTGTAAAAAGCCAAAATGACTCAAGTAAAGTGTCTTCAAGCAAAGAATAAAATCAACAAGTAAAAACTTAACAATGGCCTGAGCGTGCTGCGAATGGCCTTGTAATCTCTGAGCATGCCCATTGGTCTCAGGTGTAAAGGGTCCAGGTGGGAGATCCTGGCTGGAGTGCTTAATCCATGGGGTGGCTTGGCCCTAATACCTCATCTAGATGGTGTGTGCAGGAAGCTCTCAGAGAGCTGGCCAGGCTCGTGAGGTTGAGAGCCCTTCATTCCAGGACCTGTTGGATGGTCAGCCACAGGGACGATGTTGACAGATTCCTGTTGAGGGCTTGGCGTGGGGTGGAGGAAGGAGGAAGTGTAGTGCGGGCTGTCTGTTCTGCAGCTGTTGTGTAGGCTGAGGCGTCGGTGGCACCTTGTGCATCGGTCGGCATCGTACTCTCCTGGTTTGGCATCTTGTGGCGTCGTAGCATGTGGCGTCTGGGTGGGGTCAGTTGGCATCGAGTGTGGATCTGTGGCAGGGTGATGACCTGTGCTGGACTGGGGAAGGTGCCTCTGTGAGAAAGTCTTGGTAGCCATTAGCCTTGGTAGGAGAGGCGGCTGTTGAAAAGCTTGGATAGGGCGTGACATGCCTGGGTGGAGGAGCAGACCCTGGAGTAGGTGAGATATAGGGGCTGGAGGGTGGTCATGAAGAGCAGTTGATCTCTCCTTCATCATGGGACTCGGGGCAGTCCATGATGGTGCATATAAAAGGCTTGCGGTTTGAGGATGGAATCTCGAAGTGTACAGCTGATGTGGGGGGGTGTGCACTGTTCTTGATTGTGCTCCCTGATTTCCAGGAGGACCAGTGTGGCTCTGTCCCCTCGATCTGCCCTCTCTGCCACTGCTTTCTGTGGAGGACTGGGGGTTGTCTTCTGGTGCTGGCCCGCCCACTCCGTCAGGGATCCCCAATCCCCACATGGGGTGTGCAGCTGTTGGGGGTTCTTCTGTTGTGGGGGGCTCCGCAGACAGCTGCCGTGGGACATTACTGGCTGTTTCCTGGCTGCGAAGAGGAGTGCTCTTTGGGCTCTGCTGAGATAGGGTTGACAGAGGGGCTGCTCCTCAGTGGCGGATCTCACCCTGCAGGAACTGCACTTGGCCACGAAGATAGGTCTCCCGCGATCCATCGCCTTTGACAGCGCCTGCCCGGATCTCTTCAGGTGCAGCTTGCCATACCAGGTGTGCATAATGTTTCCACCACCCCAGAAGGACATGGCAAAGTGTAGCCCAGGCTCTCCGCCTTCTCTCTCCAAGCCGCCTGCTTCTCGCTTGGTGTCTCGGATTATAGCCCTGTGGCCCTTTCTTCACGGTATTCATTCTCCTCACCATTCGAGCACCTCCATCCACTGTTTTCCTACTCCCCCTTCTCCTTCTCCTTCGATTGTCTCTTCCTTCCCTTTTGGCAGGGCCTTCTGGGCCCTCATCAGCCGGGCTTGGGCCTTGGGGCTTGTCCACCACACCAGCAGTACCAGCAGCAGTAGCATCAGCACCACCAGCAGCAGGCAGGACCAGCCAGCAGTAAGCACCACACCAGCTAGCCAGGACACCACGCAACAGAAGCACCAGCAACAGAGCACCAGCACCAGGAGCAGCAGCAGCAGGAGAAGCCACCAGCTCAGCACCAGCAGCAGCAAGTCAGGCCAGGCGGGTGGGTGGTGGTTCTTTCCTTCTTGTCCAGGGCTGGCAGGATTAGGCCCAGGCTTTCCTCCTCTTCTCCATGCGTCTCTGATGAAGATGTCTCTGGCAGCAGGTCTTTTCCTCTGAATGCTGGCCACGTTGCGAGCTGCTTGCCTTTTTATATCCACGGGCTGACGCAATGCATCCTCCCCGGCATGCGCAGTGGAACACTTTGCATCCTCTACGCATCTGCTATATATCCGCTAGGCATCCGTGTGATGCATCCACGTCATCCGCTTACGGCATGCCACTACGCATCCGCTACGCATCCGCCCCTTCCGCTATCGTCCGCTTTTGCTGTTCTCCCCGGAAGCCCCTGCAGACGTGCCATCCGCTTCCATTCTGCTTTCCATTCCGCTTTAGGCTTCCGTTGAGCAATCGTTTAACATCCTCGCTACGTCCTCTCCCCCATCCGTTCCTTCATTGTTGTCCGCTCTGTTTATGCAAATTTTGCCCCTTTTTTGAGAGCAGATAACAACGAATGGAAAATTTGCTCATCCGCTGTGTCCTTTTTACATACGTTTTGCATCCATCGGCCAGTGTGATCTAGCCTTAAGATTGAACATTGACTTGATGATACATAATCATTTGAATTTCTCAAAGACCCACCCAGCCACAATAAATTGCTTTCAACCTGATAGTTTGGAAATCAGCTCTAAAATAATATATTTTGAGAGTAAATAAGTGAGAAAATAGCAAAGTATAGCCAAATGTAGGCATCTGCATCTGGGGACAAATAAATAATATGAACTTTTTTAAAAAAAGATGGGTGTTTGTATCTACTGAAGATTAACTTACTAGGGGTTTAGTAGTCATCATCTCTTTGATTAGGGGAAGTAATAGGAAGCCTCCTTAGCAGTTTTCTTTCTAGTAAACTGGTGTTGTCTGGTAAATTGATGTTCATTATGAACATTGTGTCAGGTAAATTAGTCATGGCAGCTATTTTCTTAAGCACTCATGCCATGCTTTTAACAAGTGTGCCTATTGACCAAAAATATTTGGAAACACTTTTAGTAATACTCAGAGGAAGTACACAGAACCTCTAAACTCAAATCATGTATTCCACAGGGGGCTATCTTCAGCCTCTCCACACGATGTTTTGTTCTGGTCTAACTTCTCCCACAGCTGATAAATCACTCTGTCACAAATATGAAAGGGGTGATTTGATGACTACAACTTCTGTAGAAAAAGCCCATCCAAACAGTAGTTCAAAAACACAGGTGTTGGGTATTCTGAAGGTACCTTGGGCAGTCCTTAATCTTACACATTTTCACTCATCTGTCCTAGGCCATTTGGAAGCACAATTTAAATTTTGTGGTGTCCCAGCCTGCATCAGCCCATGGTGATGTAGCAATAACTTTTCTAAGATCTTGCCCAAAATAGAGATAGCCTTGCCTATTTGGCCATTCTAAATTATATTGTCTTTTGAGTGATGTTCTCTAACAGGCATAAATTTATTTATGACAAATTGTGTTGCAGTTCTGGTTGGCAGCAAATTCTCCTCCCTAAAGGTGGTCATAGTTCTTTTTATCAATGGGAATCTTTACATATGTCACTCTTTCATAACCATGTCACATCTTGGAGGAAAGGTCAGCTTTCTTCCCAGGAGCTCATAAATCTTCTGAAATACTGATCTTCACAATAAGATTGTCAAAGTTTTGTTGTTCTGATTGTTGTTTTGGAGTTACTAGTTTTTGGCTACTTCCTCAAAAAAATTTAAATTCCATCAAATTGCTGAGACTTCAGTGACTACTATCAGTTTGATCGCCTGTCAGAATGTTGATCCTCCTTCTGTTATGAAAGGATTTTTACACAGACTGTCTATTGATTCAAAACACTGGCTTAAAACTGAGCTTAAACTCCATCAGACATAGTCAGAGTTCATGTCTCTTGAGAACGGGATTCTAATGATGTCTTTCAGCTGACATTTAACCTCAATTGCTTTGAAATACTTCCAGGGGATTCAAAAGCTTCATGAGACATTTGAGTTCAGTGTAAGGTTAGCAATATCTGGAAAGAATTGTCTATATCCTGACCTCTTTAATTTCCTCAAAGGGACATAATAGTGTTCGTCTTCTCTCAAAGAGAGTAAAAAAGAGTTTTGCTTTGTTTTACTTTAAAAATGTATAGATATGATTACATATTAAGACCATGGGAACTTTTTTTCATAAGGAAGGGACGTAATTAGGAAAGAGTTAATATCTATAAGTCAAAGAAAGATAAAATTTAAACTTCCCACAAAGCTGTGCTGCCCCACTCATATACGCACACACAGCGGTAGATTACTAAGTCTTTATTGACTGCTGGAGTCGAAGTATACAGTCCTCAGCAGTTCTTCAATAACAAAAGCTCACACATTCCCTCTAAGTAGACTTTCTACTATTGACCTCACCCGTTTCCTAAGAGGTCTGTAGAGGCATGCATAAGTGCACTAACGTGCCTACCATCCCTGTCCTATTGTTTCTTTTATTTTTCTTATATGTATCCATAACTATGTTTTTACTTATACTTATTATCTTATAAGCAGTTGATAAACCAAATTTAAAAAAAAAAAAAGTTCCACCAGGAGTTACTAAGGAGCCAGCAAGAGGCGTGATCTCAATTCCCAAAGTCAGGAAGAAGCCCAAACATGGCATTCAACAAAGCAAAAGTTTCAAAGCCTTGAATTAGTCCACAAGGCAAGGCAGCAGGTCAAGCCATAAACCAGAGGTCCAAAGTTTAACACGAGTTTGAAGGCAAAACCCAAGAAGCAGGAATCAACGAGCAAGGAATCCACATACATTGTTCCAGCAATGCCCGTTACTTTAGGTAAAGGTAAAGGTTCCCCTCACACATATGTGCTAGTAGTTTCCAGCTCTAGGGGGCAGTGCTCATTTCTATTACAAAGCTGAACAGCCAGCACTGTCTGAAGATGTCTCCGTGGTCATGTGGTCGGCATGATTAAATGCTGAAGGTGCACAGACTGCTGTTATTTTTCCACCAAAATGGTCCCTATTTGCAATTTACATGCTTTCAAACTGCTACATTGGCAGAAGCTGAGACAAGTAAAAGGAGCTCGCTCTGTTGCGCAGTCCTAGTGATTCGAATTGCCAAACTGCTGACCTTTCTGATTGACAAGCTCAGTGTCTTAGCCACTGAGCCACCACGTCCCTTACTTTGGGCAAGATTAAATCGGCAACACCGGTATGGCCCCTCATGATGAGCAAGGCTGCCTCCTCATAAGTAACTGACTGACCGACAGCACTGTGCCTGTCGCCTCTCCACCCTGTGCCTCCTTGATCAGTGGGGGGAAGTTAAGCATTACACTTCCTCAGCCTTGCTGGCTGAAGGCAGCTGTTCCTGTTCTTTGCCTGAAGCCTACAGCTGTGACTCCCTCTTCTTGGGCTCAGCCTGCTGCCCAACTGGTTATTCTATCTCTGGATGCTCCATAAGATGGAAACCTCTGCTCCCTGGTCTGTGTCTCCATTTGCCCCTACACCCCCTTCCCCAGAGATGCCAGGATCTGACTCCTCCTCCTCGTCTTCCTCCTCCAAACTCATGTCCAGAGATGAGGCCAGAGGGATGTCCATGACAAAAGCTTATGATGTAGCAGCTCTCTGTTGCATGTTTAATAATTGGCCACTAGAGTCAGTTTCTAACATTATAAAGAACACCAGTTCTGATGCCCTTGAAAACCACTAGGAAGATTCAAGTGATCCAGAATGGAACAGCAACAGCCAAAATGGACATGTAACACCTCAGTTCTGTGAGCTGCATTGGTTGCTAGTTTACTTCCAGGTGCAATTCAAGGTGCATGGCATAGATATTGGTTACTTATGGGACTGCCTGTCTCTCTTAACATCACCCATGCCAATTTATTCTGCCTGGGTTGGTATATGCCAGGCTCCTCCTATTAAACAAAGTCATCTATTGGACCCTGGAAGAATGCCCCTCTGGGACCAGGTTGCCCTCAGGATCTGGATGATTCCCTCTCTACTGTTGTTTAGACAAGCCTCTGTCAGGAGAGAATGATACCTCTTGCTTCATTGCACTTGCCATCTTTATTTTTTCTTGATTTTCTTGCATTTTATTTTATTGCTGTGAACTGTCCAGAGTTGATGGGGGGTAAATGGCATACAAGTTTAAAGGAGAAAAAAATCTGGAGAAGTTGGACACACCAAGCAAAAGCCTTGGAGGCCAAGAGCTCAGCTGGTCTATAAATACAACAAAGCTTTAGATCAAGGGTCTTCAGACTTGGCAAGTTTGGTGGGGTGGAGCTGGTGTCTCAGTGGTACAACATACAATCTTGAAACTCCAAGATCACCACTGATATCTCTGTTGCAGGACGGTCCCCCCAGACCTAAACTGTCCCATAGAGATGGTGATTGAGGAGCGCAAATCCTGTCGATCCCAGGGACATCACAAAGTCCCTGGTTGATCCAGGAAACGCCCCTTTGCTGGCGGCAGAGAGGCAGCCATTCAAGCTGCTGAAACTGGAACAGCTCCGGAACAGAAGAGATTGAAGGAAAGTGTGTCAGTTGGGTGAGATGAACTTTTACCTATTATGAAGAGAACACCCTGAAATATTTAAAGTGAAATTAAAAATGAAGAGGAAAGAGTTTAAGCGGCAAAATTAAACTAGTTAAAGTGAAAGTTTTTTCCTTTTCCTTTTTTATTGGAACTTTGAATTCAGTAAACTTACTGAATTTTAAACTGGACTGGTTTCTTTTAAATTTTCCATCTTTGTTTTTATTTTTATTTTTTTAATATTTTTTTGAAAGTCTTGATTAAGACTCTTCTTTTGGATTTGAGTTTTATTTTTTATTTTTTTTAAAAAAGGAAGGATTCCATGTTTTATTTTTGTTTCTGGTATTGGATACATGAGGGGGGAGTGAAAGTGAAGGGGGGAAAAAGTAGCGCTGCCATTTAGAGGCTTGGACATATTGTTTCTTTCTTTCCTCTGTTTATGTACATGTGCTATACTCAAGGACTCTGAGCTTTGCATTGGGAAAGATAGTGGGATGAGCATGGCAGATTATTTATACAGGTGCCCATCTGTGAAACTAAATAATTAGAGCTTTGAGCTGAAGTTGAAAGAAAGAAGATTGAAGTGACCTTGAAAATACTGGAACTAGAAACATTGAGTTGATTTATTAAAGAACCTTTAATAAATGGCAGTGGCTGGATTAACTTTAGGTTATTTTCCATCTCCTTTTTTACTCCCCCCCAATTGGATTTTTATATTTGGATTTTAACCTTCTATTCCAGAAACTAGAACATAATTTTTTTTACTTTTTTTTTTTAATCCTCTTCCTTTTCTCTCTTTTATTAAGAGAAATAATTGGATTAAGGTACATAAGCACCTGAAGATTTTTCTTTTTCCCTTTTTCTTTTTTGGAGTGGCAATTGCCTGCCTGTACTCCCTTTTCTTTCTTTCTTTTTCCTTTTTTCTTTTCTCTTTTTTCTTTCTCCCTCTCTACAGGTAAGCACTACAAGATGATGCCAGAAGGCCTCTTGTTCACCTGGCAGGAACAAAGACACAGAATTGACACAGTTGAAAAAGCTGTTTTACTTAGAATATTTCAGAGGAAAGGAGGAAGAAGCTAGAAAGGAAGGAACTAATTGAATTCCAAGAGGAGTATATAGCAGTAATTGAGAAAGAGAAAGAAGAAGGTGCAGTAGGTGATGTACCCAGAGAGCAGTGAGAGTTAAGACCTACTAGAGCAATAAAACCCCCTCACAAAGCTTAACACGGATGAAAAAAAAATTGATTACGATTAACATAAATGGACTTAACTTGGCTACTGAAAGAAGGAAAGTATTTCATAAACTAGAGAAATTAAAATTTGATATAATTTGCTTACAAGAAGTCAACATGAAATAAGTTAGCAAAACATAAAAAAAATAGGGAAAGTTTATTTTGTTTATGCAGCCCAATCTAAAAAAAGGTGTGGTTTTACATATTAAGACGACAATTTTGGTGGAATTAATTTACAACACAGATGACAATGGAAAAGATTTTGATGGTGGAAATAATGGACAATAAGTGTTAAAACACTTTTAATTGCAAATTTATGCTCCAAATTGATAACCAAAGAAGATTTTACAGAAAATTACGATACATGAAAGATAATTGAAATGGACTATTGCTAATATTTGTATGATGGAAGATTTTAAATGGAATAGTTTAATGTCGGTTTGGACTATAAAAATGGCAGAAATTCAAGCAAGAGGAAAGGCTAGAAAGATTTGTACACAAAATCTTTCTTTCCGAACAGAGAATTGAACTTGAAAGATTGCTGGAGAGAGAAATATGGAGAGTAAGTAAATTGATCTTTTTAACTCAAACGAGACATGCCTTGCGTGGTCTAGAATAGGACAGATATTGGATGTCAGCAGAAATTCACTGCTATATACGACAGATAAAATAGCAAATAGCAATTGGAGAAGACCATAATCAGTAAAGTTACTTGGAAGGATATAGATAGGAATCCAGATGGACCTTAAATAATACGAATTAAATAAAAGACTTTAAACAGAAAATGAGTAGAAGAATTGGCCTTTCTTTTTACAGAAAATGCAAGGGATACTCTTACAGAAACTCTGGGACATTTGATGAAGGATTGATCAGAGCTTGATAATAGACGATAAAAGGAAAAAGAATATAAAACGACGAAAAAAACTTTCAAAATATTGGAGAGAGATGATTATAAAAATTGGAAAAAGATTTTACAGAAGTCCCGCAAAAAAAAGAACACTAAAATGAAAATGGATATATTAAACATAAAATAGGACTAATGGAAGAAGAGGAAGTTAGCACAAAATTTAAAAATACTAAACTCAGAATTACTTTGAAGATGCAAATAAACCAGGAGATGGCTAGCTTAAACTGCGAAAGGAGAGAGAGATTAGCCAACTAACAAATGAAGGAAGGCCATGCTTGCTATGGAAAGAGGAGAATTAAAAAAATTACAGAAGATTAATATGGGAAATTATATTTTTCAAGCGAATATTACAAGAGAACAAGTTAAGCAATTTTGCAGAAAGCAAATTTCCCAGATCCTAAAGATACCTGAAACACATGCTAGAAAGTGAATATAACAATGATGGAACTAGCTTTAAAAGAACAGAATGTTGGAAAAGCATCAGGTTACAGATGGCTTACGAAGTGGAATTTTACAAGACTTTTCCAGGAATATATTGAATCTGCACCTATCAGAAGTTATGAACCGAAGTTATGTTTAAAGAAAATAATACCCAAAACATGGATAGAGAGCACGTATTACACTTATAAGCCGAAGGTGGATACAGACCTGCCAGCAAGTTTAAAATTTATAGACTTTATATCCTCTAAATTCAGACTTAAAATATTTTATTCAATTTTTGGCAAGAAAGATTAAAAAAGATATTTATAATAACTTTTATCCATGTTGATCAAAAATGGATTCGCGCGCAAAGAGATCAAATCAAGGCAAAATGAGAATTATTTTGAATACTCTGGAAATATATGAGGCAGCATCCTGGAGAAGCAAATGGTTTTGATGTTTTTAAGACGCAAAGGCTTTGGACAATGTGAAGTTGGGGATTATTAGTTATGCAATAGAACAAATGGGCTTTGGCAAAAATTCATTTAAGCATTGAACGAATATACTATGACAAACTGGCAAGATTATGGCTAATGGGAACTAAACGAATCTATATAGATATATAGAAAGGGACAAGGCAGGTTGTCCAACTGTGGCCCCCTGATGCTTGTGTTAACATTGGAAGGGTTGAATAGGAATATTAGAGAAGAAAAGAAATAAAAAGGAATGAAATCAAAGGAAGAGTATATAAATTGCAAGCTTTGCAGATGACCTGGTATTTTATATTAGAAGATTGCCATTGGAAACAGCACTAAATTAATTAGAAAAGTAGAAGAATATGGAAAAGTAAGCAGGTTTTGAAAATAAAACAAAGAATAAACAAAAATATTAACAAAGACATATGTTAGTAAAATGAAAGAAGAGTTGGAAGAAGTTTTGTAGAAATACAGGTCAGCAACAAGGTTAATATATTTAGGGATATATCATCAACCAAAAGTATGGTAGTACACTGTAAGGAGGATAATTATCCTTAAACTTACAGGGGAACAGATTGGTGAACAGATTTGACAAATGGGGAAACTTACAAATTATCACTGGATTGGGAGAATATCTAAATTAAGATGAATGTATTGCCTAGAATTTTATTATATTTATTTGCAGACGTTCCATCCGACAAGGGAAAAGAGTTTTTTTAAGGATTGAAATAGAATGTGTGCTGAATATATTTGGCAAGGGCAAAAAAGCATGAACTAAAATTAAAATTGTTTACAGAATGCCAATGAGAATAGAGAGGAGGGTTTTGCCTTGCCTAAACTGGAGTTGTATTACCATGGCGACAAATTTTGATGGTGGTAAAGGAATGGATAACATTAAGAAACAAAAGAACTATTGACCTTGAGAAGGGCATGATTTGCTGGTGGGAATTGGCATGCCTTCTTTGGTAATAAGGAATTAAAACACAAGGGGTATTTTAGAATACGGTTATATTTGGAGGGCATTGTTTCGAATTGGGAGAAGATAAAAAGACAATATTTAATTTTAAAACAAACCCAAATGATTTTAGTTCTTTCAAAAAATTAGTTTTTCCAAGAGTTTCCAAAGTACACAAAGCAATCCAAATCAGCACAAACTGTTTCATTTAGCACTTTCTTCTTTTTGTACTATCTTTTTGCTGGGGTGAATTTAATATAACAACATTTCCAAAGTAATTTTTTAAAAGTCCTTATTGCGTTATCGTCTGATGCTTAAAAAGTTCCAAGCGTCTTTTCAGAAAAATCTTGTTAATATATATTCTTTGCCTCTCCTTGCCCACTGATAGCAAAAAAAGAGAAAATTTTTGTGTTTTTTGTTCATTTAGAAATATTAATATCTCCTTGGCTTAATTTTCAGATTTAATTACCTTCTGTGCAAAGCAAGGTTTTTCTCCGGATTTGCCATCTGCTATTTCGTAGGGAAGGAGAGTGAGAAGAAAAAAAATTTCCCTTTAATTTCTTCCGCCGGTTTTAACAATCTTGTTAGGAAACATGTAACTTAAAAAAGTTGGAACTCAGAATAAAGATTGTAACTTATTGTGCCGTGTTTCACCCATAAATTTCTCACTTCTTCAAACTTACTCCTGCACAATCTTATATTGGCTGAAAAGCTTCTTTTGTGGAGCCCATTGCTGACCACTGCTCACCGCCTTGTGAAAAGGGAGTTTAAACCGGCTGAGGAGGGGGATTGGCAATTCCCAGACACCTGCCAGATTCCCCTGTTTTGGTTAACTCTACCGGGGTTACCTTAGTCTCCAAATCCAGCTTGGATCACGGGGCACACTCAGCAGCGATTACAGAGGAACCGCACACGATCATGGATTCCTGCCACCGAACCGAAGCCCTTGAACTCGGAAAAGTCATATCTTACATGGGCATTATCTGTTTGACGAAGAATTGAAATAGAAATAAAAAGTTAAAAAGATAGAGGAAAGCATAGGCAAGGGTCTCTTCTGTTTCCATCCGGAAAATGCATAGGTAGACCAGGTTTCCAACAACCAAAGTCTTTAATTATTCAAATAAGCAACAGTAACCGGAACGTTTTTTGGCTGAAGTCGGGCAGGCCTTTTGTATACGGCTGTGCCTGTCGGCTTTGTAGCCAATGGCAGCTATTTTACTTTGCTGCCTGATCAGCCGTGCTCTTTTTTGGTTGGTTTCCTATGAACCAATCCAATGGCTTTAGTCCTTTTAGCAATCAGATTGCATATCGTTGGAGTAGATACCATTTATACAGAAACCCTCCCCGTAGTTAGTCCTACGTGGGTGATGTAGTCACGCAAGTAGGGTAGGGCTTTTCCTTCGACTCTACTTGACTTGCGGGTTCATTTTGGCTGGAGATTTGAAGTGGTTCGGATGGGATCATGGTCCTCTCCGCTTCTTCTCCCATGAAGACCGCCTGGAAGGTTGAGTCCAGCAAGGTTGCTACCGCTTGAAGTTGCTCAGGCTGGTGGTTTTGCTGCTCCCCTTGGTTTTTTCCCAGGCAGGTCGCAAGCATGGCTTTGCTTGGCCCCTTTCGAGGATGGGGTTGCCTTACCTGTGGCTTATTTCTGCCAGGTTTCATCTACGCGTAAGTGTTTTTTTGTTCTTTTTGATTGGTTATGATGTTCTGGGTTGTAATTTTAACAGTTCGTTTTTTTTTTAGTATTATTTTCTTGTATTCCTCCCTCTTTGGTTTTGTTTTCATTGATTTTTATTGTTGGGAGGTTGCGTCGGTCGTTTTCACTCGATATTGGGAACGAAGCTGGTCTATGTGCCGTTCCATTCCCTGCATGTCTACGGTCAGATGGTAGGACCCGGGGGACCTATTTTGTTGTATTGATGGCTGGAAAGCCATAGAGGGTCCCGTAAAGTTTTTTTGCGTAGACTAGGTCCACCGATTTCAAACGTGCGGAAAGCGGCTGGAGGAGTCGGGAGGTTTCTCAAGGTGAATTTGGATGTAACTAATCCCAAATGGTGATCTAAGTTTCGCTCCCATTTAACAATTCTGCTGGGCTTTTGTTAGTTATTAGTGCTGGGGGTGATATGTTGGAGGGTGAGTAAGACATGGTCGCACTTTGGTCCTGACATCCCTGGGCCATTGTTCTCCAAACCTCCCTTGGTAAACCTGACCAATTCTCTCAGCCTACCATTTGCCGCTGGTGGGCTGGCGTGGTTAGTGCATGGAGTAATGCCTAAGAGGCTAGATATTGTTCAATTGTATAGTGGTGCAGTTGTGGTTCCATTGTCAGACACCAGGACGTCCGTGCATGCCCATGGGTTGCGAAAAAAGTTGTTTAGCTTTTTCATAACGGGTCAGTTGTTGTATGATGACATTACTGGCGACTTCTAACCAATTCAAGTTCATCTACAACATCAAGGACATATGCCCCTGGTTCGGACCGCAAGTCAATTGGGATCCGAGGACCAGGGGCTTCGGGGGTCTCCCAGTCCTTAGTAGGAGTCTTGTGGTGGTGATGGCATGGTTTTCTGGCATTCGCCAGTATCGAATATCTTTGTCTAACCCAGGCACGCATACTATTAGGTCGTAGCCAAGGCTTTGCATTTTCCACAATGCTATGGGTGGCTTCAATGCAGGCATATAACGACTTTAGTTTGCAATTTGAAGGAATTTACCAACTACGATCACACCCACATAAGCACCTTTTTGTATTGGACAGTTCAGTCTGTCTGGTCCGGAAAGGTTGTAAAGTTTTCAGTTTTTTGGGTTTTTCAGCCAAGCCTTTTACCTTACAATTTAAAATGCAGGCAGTCATGGTCTTTACGGTTGCTCTGGGACATGATGTGCAGATATTGGGGAGCTTCGGGAAGTTTCTATGCAGGGGGTGGTATTGTTGATGGGTCTTCCTCATGCATTGGGCAGGTGTTCGATTAACGCGTCTTGCATGGGAGATCTGTTTCCGGGTCGTGGTATCAAAGTGTAGCATACGCTGTAGGAATTCTGAATCTAGTCATTCGGGAGTATATAAATGTTCGGTGTGGGTTTGTTTCCGCCAAATCCTATAGTGGTTTATGGTCAGTTTACAATTGAAAAGAGTCTCATATGAGGTCTTGTGTAAACGTTTTAAACTCAGCGACAATTGACAGGCTTCTCTGTCTAGTTGAACTATGTTGCGTTCTGCTTTAGAGAAGTGTTTTTCGAGTAAAAGGCGATGGGTTGCCTCTCTCCAGTCAGGCAGTTGGTGGCTTCGAGGATGGCACGACATCCACGAGTTAAGACGTAGCAGGTGATTGTACATGGAAGTGTGGGTTTACTAAATCTGAATAAGACCGGTGTCTGAGGTTAAAATGATTTTTTATGTCTTAGGACTCTTTTGTTTTCTATGCCCAGTCCAATAGTTTTCTATTTCAATAAACAATGTAACGGTTAGCTATATGTCTTGTGGAGGGAGAATTACATTGATAGAAGTTATTAGACCCAACGCTTGTAGATTGCAGGTTTTGGTTTTTGGCTGTGGTTGCAGTCTCTAATAGCTTGAACTTTTTTTCTGTTAGAGAGTATACCTCACATGCAATTAATACCCAAATCGACGCGCGATCAGTCATTAAACAGTATTTTTTTTTTTTGACTTTCAGGTCGATTCTCTAAATTTTGTTAGTGTTCTTTAGTTTTTTCTCTATTGGGGTCGTGTTTTTTAGGCGAAATTGGATGTCATCCGAAAATATGGGCACGAACGCTTTAATCCATTTAGTAAGGCGTTCCATACAGGCTTTGAAAACGCCTGGGCAATGCTCATATCAAATTGTGTCTGTTACTTTGGAATGCCTTTGTGAGTTGATGTTGTCTGTGCTGCGGCATTTTGGTTACTGGAAGCGTGTTGATATGCCTGGGATACTAAGTTCGGCAAAAAAATTTCCTTCCCTAGCTGAGTGCAGTAAATGTTGCCGATTGGTACAGGGTATGACGTTTTTGCTGAAACGATGGTCATGATATGCCTTGTAGTCTCGCATGATGCGTAAAACATCAGGTTACAGGTGTTACACTTGGTGTCTCCCGATCTAGCATGGTCAATTGGTTTTATGACCCTTGCTCAGATTAATTTTTTAATCTGTTCATGACAATTTTGGCCTTTAAGGCAAGGGACTCGTCTGGCTTTTAATTTTCTAGTGCTACCTGAGGGTCAAACTAAGGAAAGTGGGTTTCCCCAGTATGCCATAAGGCCGTTGAGACATCCTGGACTCTTGTATCAGGCTCTCTCCATCCGGTTGGTTACTGGGCTCCCCGTATTCTGAGTGCAATGGGTGGAAAATATCACTGACCAGGAGGCTGGGGGCAGTCGGGTGGATTGGCTAGAGGCAGGATTCAGTATGCCTGTTTGTAGTGACTCAGCATGTCCTACCTAACACAGGATCGGTTTCTTGGTAGTCTTTTACGTTATTTTTTGTTTCTGGAATGTTCTTTTAATTTGATGTTTGGGAACAGAGCTTGATTGCATCCTAAGACATTGACAGGAACAATCCTGAGTCGAACTTCCATCTTGCAGGGGCTTATTATTTTTTACAACAATTTGGACTCGTTCTCTACGTTTCCGTCTGGGCGCTTCCATGTGAAGTTTGAGTGGGTCTTTTCTGGTTGGCAGTTTGTTTGTTGTGCTCCATTTTTTCGGCTTGCTTTGTTTCAGCTGGTAGTGGGGAGTTACTGGTCTGTTTGGGTGTTGTTTTTTCGTTCTGCGATCCTTTTTCGATGTGTCCCCTCTTTCTTGCAAGCTCGGCAGATGCATAAGAATTGTATTCAGTCGGAGGTGGTTTCCAGCCGTTTGCATTCCGCTGAATTTTCTTCTGTCGCGCTTTTTTTGTTGGCATACAGGCGATGGACTCATCATTCCTATTCTTTCCCGTTCTGTGGACTGTCGAATTCTTTGTGATGAGTTGTGGTGGGAATGTTGCTTCTTCTCTTGGGTAGGGGTCGTGCGCATTCTGTTATTGGAGTTGCATAGTTTCATAGTGGCCGCTGACTTTTTGCGGCTTTGTGCTGTGGCTTTCTGCGATCACTTCAGCACGTGTGATATTGGGGTTTATTTAGTAGTTTACTTGTGTAAGTGAGGTTCTGTCAGACCTTATGACTAATCGATTTCGCATGGCTGTGTTGAAGTTCAGGAATTGAAGCTCCCCCAGTTGTTCCAGAGAGCTGCCCCGAAGTCGAATGGTTTCGCTTTCCTTTCTGATCTTTTGTAGATTCGTACCGCTTGATGAGATATTGACACTATTGGGTGCGTGTGGGTCCTTATACAATTCGGTGAAGTTCAGACATTAATTTGTTTCATCATCTCTGGCTCGCCCAAACTTGGCCATTTTAAAAATTGGTTGGTCCACATGCGTTAGGAGATACAGCACTTCTTTCGCTGGTCTGAGATTCTTCCATCCATTGCTCTTATAGAAATCAGGAAACAGTCTACATATGATTCCAATCCTCTTCGTTGGATTGGGGGTGCGGGCGCGCTTATTCCCAGCAATTTTTTTAGTCTGGAATTCTTTCTGCTGCATGCTCGATCTCGGTTTAGGACTATCCCATCCTCGTCGCCGTGTTCAGTCTGGAACAAATGCGAGGTACGACTGGGTTCCAACAACGAAAGTCTTTAATTTCAAGAAGCAGAAGTAACAGAAAGATTGGCTGAAGCCGGGCATGCTTTGTTATAAGGTTGCCTGGCTCAGCTTGTTGCCATGGCAGCTATTTAAGCTTTTGCAGCTTTCAGCGGCTCTTTTGATTGGTTTAATGAGCAATCCAGATGCTTATTTTTAGCAATTCAGATTGGATAGTTTGGGAGTATACGCATTTTATACAGACAGTTTTCCCACTTTCTTAGATAATGGCAATATGTCTACTCACCAGGATTACACAACAAGAAGAGCTCGGGATGATGAGAAGTAAGCTATTCTTTAATGATGCACAAGTAATATTTTAGCTGAGGAATCGACTAGATTAGATAATGGGAAAAAGAAATGGAGATTAAGATTCAAAAACAATCTCAAGAAAGGAAATAAGTTCAAGGATGATAAGATGACCTACATTGTATCAGGAACGTGACAACAGAAGAGGAATACTAATTCATTTTAGAGGGACAAGAGAGGAGAGATTACAGACGCGAGTAGTTTGAGAGGACGGTAAAGACTGACGTACTGGATTAAGAGGGAAGGGAAATGGGAAGAGAAGTTATAAAGCTTAAAACAAGATGTTAAGAAACAGGGGTTTTTTGGAACAAAGGGTAAATAGTATTAAATGAAGAGATTCTGCAAAAGTGCAAAGATTGCATTGTTACGTATTTGTATTTGAAATTAGAGTTAAACATTTGAATATTATTATGAGTTACAATATATTAAAGGGAATGTGTAAAAGTCTAATTAGAGTTAATTAGGCTATGGAAGCATTGTTTTTTAACACTACATAAGCTTACTATTTTTTTCTCTTTTTATTATTACTTAAAATGTACTATGTAAAATGCACTAAGCAGAAATGAATGGAAATTATATATTATTTAAGTGTTAATCTAGGGGAAAGACAAACAGTATCATAACTCAAACCAGTGATTCATGAAAATTTTGCAGAGTGAAAGGAAAGAAAAAATTAGATAATGTGAAAAGAACGGAAAAGATACAAGTAAAACTGATTTAAATTGAGATGAATAAATAAAATAGAATTAAGAGAGAGTGAAAAGAGGGGAGAAAACATATAGAAAATGTAGAATGATAATTGAGATATGAAATAGCATATAAGGTGAGCATGAATTTGATTTATGTCTGTATAAAAGATGCTAACCAAGATTAAACCGTTTTCCAAAAAAAAGTTTTATGTTTTCATGTTTAGTGTTTTGTTTGTTAAGTTAGCTTATTGAGAATTAATAAATTATTGGAAGAATGTTAGAAAAGAATAATGAAATTGTAAACATGACAGATGAAAGTATAAGTACAATGAATAAAGAGATATAGAATTTTAGGTAAAGGAGAAGTTGGAAAAGAATAAATAAGATATGCATATGTGATAATTGAAACTATGTTGTATTCAGATAAGATGTTTTATTTGTTTTGTTAAAATTTAATTAAGCAGTTTTTAGAAAAGATATTTTATGTTATTAGGTTTTATGTTTTGTTTGTTGTGTATTGTTTTAAAACTAATAAATTTGTTTAAAAAAAAGACAAAATTATTTAAAATTTCCTTATGGATATCTATCATTGAAGCATTTTCTTATCCAGATAATTTATAAAAAGGAACAAAACAGGTAGATATGGTGAGATATTGAATGAAACGGGTGAACTTAATCTATGCAAGCGTTGGAAGACAAGGTGTAAAAAATGAACTGATTTGATATAAATATCAAGATTATAAGATTGATATAAACTATCGAACCTATCATAACATACCTAATATGAACTATATTAGACATATATAACCATTGGTTGAAAGTATAACATAAATTTTAAGATAAAATTTGGAATATCTCATATAAAATGATGGAGTAAATAGTTTAGTCATGGATGATTAATAACTGATAAATATATAAGCAGATGTTAATTTGATAATGTGAAAAGTGATATAAACTGTGAGTAAATGGCTATAAAAGGATAGCACAAAAGATTTGTAACCAATTGACACACTGTATGTATATAAAATGGAAGGTGGTTTTATGTTTTGTATGTGTATGTTTGTTTGTTTTTTTAAATAAAACTATTTTAAAAAAAGACTTGGCAAGTTTCAGATTTGTGGACTTCAACTCCCATGATTCCGAAGCTAACATGATTGGAGGAGGAATTCTGGGAACTGAAGGCCACAAGTCTTAAAGCTGTCAAGTTTGAAGATCCCTGGTTTAGATTGTTGAATCATAGAGAACCACCAATTCCTTAGGGATAGTTTCAGAAGCCATTTTGTGATAATATCCCCAGTTATAAAAGAGCACAGCTAGCTACCTCAGAATGGATTTTGAAAAACATACCTGTTAGATAATGGAATAATAGAGTTGAAAGGGACCTTAGAGATCTTCTAGGCCAACCCTTTGCTCAAGGAGGAAATCCTATACCATTTCAGACAAATGGTTGTCCAATCTCTTATTAAAAGCCCTTGTTTCTTGTCCTGCCTTCAGGTGCTTTGACGAAAGGTTGACGCCCTGTCTTCTTTGTGGCAGCCCCTCAAATATTGGAAGACTGCTATCGTGTCACCCCTAAATCCTTCTTTTCATTAGACATACCCAATTCCTGCAACTGTTCTTTGCATGATTTAGCCTCCAGTCCCCTAATCATCTTTGTTGTCTCACTTTAATAGCTACACTGCTTAACTGCTTCTTCTGGAACAAGCTGTTTCCATTAGCCAAAAACCACTTTGCATTCCTAGCTGGTATTAAGATTGTATTTATAGATAGCCAAATTGGCAAATGCATGATTCACAGAGGTAGCTAATGTTCTTTTAATGAAATCTGCCGACATCTTGAAAGACAACAACACCTTAAAGAGTCTTCTAAATGCGAGGAGAAAATTTTGTCCAAAAGAACTGGAGAGTATTAGGTTGCAGATATATGCCTCAACATTTAAGCAAGGGAAAGCATGCTGTGAGCACACATTGGAAGTAAAAATAGGTTAGATGGACTTGTTTTTTGAATACATCACATCCTTTGTCCTTCTAATCTTAACAGCATCTCTAATTAAGAGTCTTACAAAAGCAGTCTTACAAAAGCAACAACTGAAAAGCATACACTTCTTTCTCAGTGCTTAACAAAATGTTTTACTTTATAGTTGAGAAAGGAACAAAGAAACCTAGGAGAAAATGAAAGAGAGTCCTGCCAAAGCACAGGCATCAGCTGCTGGATACACACAAACACAAAATAACTTCATTATTCCTGGTTTGGTGAGTTCGGTCCAACCAGACAATTGGTTCAATTGAGTTTATCCTGGATCTATGTGCTTCTTCAAAGTCAAAGGCTTGTTAATTGCTTTGGCCCCACAGCCTTGAGCTGGAGTTCAGTGCCACAGTGATCATTGTCTCCAGAGAATGGCTGCTAGTCAGTGGAGAAAGTCAGATAAAGTCAGCAGGCACAGTTGAGAGAGATTGTAGTATACTAATTTGAAAAAAAAAAAAAGGNGTTGAGAGAGATTGTAGTATACTAATTTGAAAAAAAAAAAAAGGCTACAAAGGCGCTAATAAGTTTGCAAAGGGGAATTAAAATAAGCTGGTGAATTAATTGCATCCATCTGGAATTCAACTTGTGTTGCTCATGGCTTATTTCCTAAAAAGAAGAACCAAGCAATGTGAATCTTCCTAGCAGGTCCAGCATCCTGCAGAGGTACCACCTAGATTTCAGCAGGCCCTGCCAGCTTTTGCAATTGGCAGTAACTCAGCCTTGGTGTTGTCCTCGTAAGAAACAGATCAGAACAATTATGGCATAAAATAATCCTATGGGAACATTTGATTATTCTATGATAACAACCAACTCCCTCGGGATGAGTGAGTTTCTGGAAATACCATAGCCCCATACACCTTTTAAAATGAGAAAGTGGGGAAGTGATATGTTGACCATTTGAGAAAACATTGAATTATGGGAGGGAAGTTCGCAAAGCCATAGTATCATTTTTAAGTAAGCAGTGAATTCTGCATTCTGTTTCAAGCTAACTCCCCAGAGTTTTTCAGGCATATTTTTCAGCAAAAAAAAAAATGATGATGATGAGCATTTTTCCCTTGAAAATACTATCTATGAATAGTTTTTAACATTCACTGAAGACTTGTCTTTCTAATGCATATCTCTCCTATCAGCAGAAAAATATCCTTGATTGATAGGTACTGCCCCAATGGCTGAAGTCTCTTCTGCCTCAGTAACAAGGAAATGGATACACACAGGGATGGGCTGCTGGGGGTTCGCAGGGGTTTGGGAGATCCTCTAGCTGTGCAGTTCAGAGAACCCCCAAATCCCACTCCTGGCTGGCCCCACTCATCCCACCCTGCCCTTCCCAGGAGTCTCCACATGGTCCATTTTAGATGCAGGTAAGTGCAGGGTGCGCACAGAGGTTTGGGGAGGGTGAAAAGTGGGCCTGCCAGAAGTTCAGGAAGTTCAGGCCTGATTCTGGTTTCCAGAGAGCCTCTAGAGCCCAGGGAGGCCATTTTCGCCCTCCCAGAGGCTTGAGGAAAGCCTCCAGAGCCCGGGGAGGGCAAAAATTCCCCCCGCCATGGTTCAGAATGCTGATTAGGCTATGCCCACCCAGCAACTGGGCAGAGAATCCTAAGGTAAAATTTTTGAAGTCTACCCCTGGATATACAACCGTATGACCTTACAGTTTTAGTGGGAGACATATGGAGGACAGTAATTGATGGATTCCCCAAATAAAGTGTCATTAGCCAGAAGGAAGTACAACCGCTGATTAATGTTATTTAAGTGAGTAAGGGAAATCTTGGCAATTGTGGGAGAGTGCCTGGGAAGGTAGTTGCACCCCTATTTCAAAAAGTGCTGTGTACTTGGTGACACTAACCCAGTCCTCTTCTTATTACTGGGAATACAATACAGTAAGAGATGAAGTGATTGAAAGCATTTAAATGAATTGAAGATGTAAATAATGAAAGCAGATGGCTGATACACAGAAACAGATGTCCTTATTGTATCAAGTAAGCTAAACATTCCTTCCTCACATTGTCTATTGCAGAGGTCTCCAAACTTGGCAACTTTAAGACTTGTGGACTTCAACTTCCAGAATTCCTCAGGCAGCTATGCTATTGAAGTCCACAAGTCTTAAAGTTGCCAAGTTTGGGGACTCCTGGTCTATTGTGTGTGAAGGTGAAGCTTTGTGTTAGAGAGTCTCCTCTAACTATGAAGGGTGCTTCAAGTGCAAAAGGACTTGGGAAAAATTAGGTTAAGGCACTGAGCAATTAGCTCACTTATAGGTGTCTGATAAAACATATGTTATAATGCTCATTCAATCCTATTTGTATTGGAACTGCAACATTGCCAGCAAATATTTAAGGAGAAAAGCCTGCATTGTGGCCACATGTTTTGGTCTTTTGATAAAATCTCTGTTTGTTGTGGACCTCTGGGCATAAGATCTGCAATATAGAAAGTTTAGACTTCCTTAGAATTGTACACACCAAAAGCCTTTACTGACCTAGTTCCTTTTGGCAACCAACACAATCTACTAAGTATTCCAATGTTCATCCACTTTTCACAGAGAAAACTGGACAAAGAAATCCATACTCAAAGAATTAGTAGCTTCCTATGCATTCTTACCAGGAAGTAAACATCATTGAACCCAAGCGTGACAATTTTTTTGAATGTTGAATCCAGATTTCTATGGGCTATGGAAGCATGACTCCAGACAAAGGGGAATCAAACAATTTTACAAAGTATCTTACTTTATGGGCAATTAATTTTAAAATTAATTAATTTTAAATAGCAATGACTGCATTAGTTTAATTTTCTTTTTCTTTCAGTCCTGCTTTTTTACTGGAACATAGTTTCTGGCCTATTTATTTACAGGCCCGTTGGCACATAAAAGTTTGACGTGTGCTTATCACATCTGCTTTCAGAAATGGAGTCTTCCAGGATTGCTTTCAGTGGCACTACTGGACAGCATAGAGGGATTTTCTGTGGATTTCTAATCCTACCTCTGCAGAGGTGCCACTTTTCTTTCAGCTTTTACTATACCAATGGCCATGAGATGAAGCAGAGACATTTCAACACATTTTAATTGTTTTGGTCCCTGACTTCATCAAAGACTCCATTTAGCTAATTTCTAACAGGTGTAAACAAATCAGGAACTGTAGTGAGTTATTAGAGCATCATTTTAGGGCAACTTGACAGCATAGTTACTGTGTACAAATAAGGATGCAAACTTGGACCTGCTGCCTTTTCTTCCTGATTTACAAATCTGACCTATTTAATTAATACCTGGGAAGAAGTCTGAATGCTAGTCTGAAAAGGGGGGGAAAGACTTTAATTATTATTTGACATTGTGGGATAAACTGGGAACTGGATCTAAAGCCATTAGCAATAGACAACACTTCTGTTTAAAGAATATTGGCAGTAGCAACACAACACAGCTCCATACTATAAGCTTCTTTTTAAAAAGTTAGAAACAAGGAGAGATTCTACTGGCAATGTCACTTAAAGAAGAGTGCATGCATTATGTTTTTATGGTTGAAATAATTTGTCTTGTTTTTAATGTTTTGTTTTGTCTTTCACTATTTTTGTATTGTTTCTATGCTTTTTTTGAATCATGTATATGAGATGGGAAGCTATATAATTTGAACAAATAAATAAACTATCAGCAGAAGCAAAATGTACATCCTTTCTCTGTATGCTGTTCATTTTTATCGATGGGTGGGCAAAACATGGAAGTTATGCAACCTAAGAGATTGATAAACAGCCAGGAATTTGAAGCCAAATTTTCAGAACTTGCTATCTACCATCTTCCTCTTAGAATTCAAAATGGAATAATTAATGTATATCATAAATTTAATAGCAAAAGACATCTGGAGGAAGCAGGGGGCAAGATGGTAGCTGTGACCATGTGATTAAAACCTCACTATTTCTTATGTGTGATATAAAGAAGGAATGAGACTTCATTTAATGACCATTTTTGACCACAACTCCTGAACTTCCTTTAGGATATGGTCTAGCTAGGCTAGAAAATCAACTTCTTTCAGCTGCATTGCTGGAGAAGACCTTTGCATATTCCTTGGACAGTAAAGGTAACTAACAAGCAAGTATTGAATGCAAAACACCAGATGTGTCACTAGAAGGCAAAAATCAGAAAACGGCATCTCACTTACTTTGGCCATGTCATGCTAAGGAATTCATTAAAGAAAGTAGTTATGCTTGGAAAAGTTAGAGCTAAAAGGAAGCCAAGCTGCCAAAGGACACAATGACTGGACACCATCAAAACTGACACCAGCCAGAACATAGAACAACTCGAAGAATAGTATAAGAATGGAAGACTTGAAGATGCTTGGCCCATAGAATTTCCAAGAATTAGACATGACTGAATGGATATCATCATCAGCATCATCAGCATCCTATTGGGCTGTAAACCATATTGCTTAATGTTGCTTAATGAAGATTTTAGGATATAAAGGAGCTACCTTTTCACTAGGAAAGGAGGCTCCATCATAGTGGAGGACCTGTCCACTTATGGACAGTTTGCAGAAGGGCAAGATATAAAAAAAGGGTTCTGAGCACATAGGTAAGTGGAGAAAATTTTGGATTTGAAGCCACTCACTTCCTGAAGAGACTCAACTGGTTCTTCTACCCCACACTTGCTGGGAGCTGGGAAAAGGAAATCCAAGGTAAGACAAATTCTCACCTTTCAAACAGCCATTTCCATCAAATTTCAGAAAGTATAATTGTTAAAGAAATATTCCCAGATCCACATTTGCAGTTATATGGAATTTCACAGAATGGATTTTATCCACCAACTATCAATTTCCCAATACCTGGTTTAAACACAACCAAAATCTAAAATCTCTTTTTAAGTTCCCCCAATGTTCTTTGATTTTTAATCCACTTTTCTCAGCCCTTTGTTAGTTTTTCAACAGTTTTCTGACTGATCACTAGCCATAGGCTCTAATGCACTCCCATCATCCATAGCAGAGTATATATTTAGCACCACAGTTTTAAAAAGGGATTTCTCATTAAATCTTTCCTTAAGTCCAAAGCTGCATGATTCACATCTACTGTATCTTTTGAGTATTCAGGGCTTTAAAGGCCTTGTTAAATTCTCTACTTTGGAGCTTTGGCAAAGAAAATCCAAGATGGAAAATCCATCTTATTTCTTCTGAATAAGTACTTCTAAATGTTATGGTCAAAGCAGTAATAGCTCACGGTTCCTATATTTTCTCCACACAAATAGATACCCAAGGTGAGAATGAAATGGATAACAACACACTGGCAGACTGCAGATTTCAATATCCATTTCATGTAGTTCTCTAGGTTTTGTTTTATTTTTACCCAATAATGCACATTTCTATGTCTCATTCACTTTTACAAGAGTTTTGTAATAGAAATAGAAATAGAATATTCTTTATTGACCAAGTGTGATTGGACATACAAGGAATTTGTCTCCAGTACATAATCTTTCAGCATACATACAAGCAACAAAGTGATAAATCATAAATCACTAATAAATCATAAGATACAACAAACAAAGTGATAGTCATAAGATCCCAATAGGAGTCGGTAATAGGAAAGATGAGAAGGATAATAGTAATGCAGTTCTGCTGATATCCTTAGGGGTAAGACTGTGGTGTGAGAATTGCAGTATGTATTTAGCAGAGTAATGGTATAGGGGGAAAATCTGTCCTTGTGTCTAATTATTTTGACATGCAATGCCCTATAGTAACATCCTGAGGGGAGAAGTTGAAACAGTTTATGTCCAGGATGTGAGGGGTCTGTCGATATTTTCTCTTCCTGTCTCATGTGGTATAGAGGTCCTCAATGGAAGACAGGCTGGTTGCAATTGTTTTTTCTGCAGTACTAGCTATCCATTAATTATTTGTACAGATTGGCATACCTTCATGTATGCAAGTTCCTTTGTTTTTACAGACTGGAACTTGAGACTAACATTAAGAGGATGAAGAGATATTATATCTCAGATCACCACCATCAAATATTTCAGAACACAAATGCCTGATGCACAGAAACCAGAAATAAATGATACTATGGTGGCACAATGGTTAAAGTACAGTACTGAAGGCCAGTGGTGGGATGCTGCTGGTTTAACAACCGGTTTGGTGAGCATATGCATGCCTAAAGCGCTTGCACACAGCGCTGAAAATGGGGCATTTAGAAGCTCAGCTGCTTACTTTCCAAGTCAGCAACAGTAAATAGAATAGCGAGGGGCGTGCCACACGATTAAGATGAGCTACAAAGCAGGAAATAAAGGACAGGACAGAGTGGCGGTAGGTGGGTGAGGCCAGCTGATTGTCGGAGATACCAGTTCACTTGAACCAGTCCCAACCAGCAGCATCTACCACTGCTGCAGACTACTTCTGTTGATTGACTGCTGCCAGCAGTTCATCACTTCAATTCTCACCAGCCTCAAGGTTGACTCAGCCTTCCATCCTTCTGAGGTGGGTAAAATGAGGACCCAGATTGTTGTTGGGGGCAATATGCTGACTCTGCAAAGTGCTTAGAGGTGGCTGTAAAGCACTGTAAAGTGATATATAAATCTAAGTGCTATTACTATGCAAAGCAAAACATAACTAAAAAAAATTACTACTTTTACAACTGTCAAAACTTTGCCTACCTCACACAACTCACTCCCCTCCTGACAATATTGCTCCCCAGAGAAAGAAAGTAATCCCTAAAATGCAAGAACTTGAGAACAGCTTTATTTTATTATTTATTATTTTATTCAAGGCTGTATCGGCAGATATTCTATTCATGAAACGTGCCTCTTTTTTTGCTGTTTGCTGGGATCCATGCCCCCTCCCCCAATTTGGCATTGCAAGTAGCTTATTTTAGCAATGAGCTATGCTTTCAAGGTTAATTATGGAAGGAAAATGCCAGGGTAATTAGATTTAACTTGAGTTAATGGGGTGGTGGGCAGATTAAATAAGGAACTAAAGCTTTGCCATGAGGGTGGGGGGTGATCTGAAAATGGATGCAGCCCTGAGAAAATCATAGTGACAAGCACACTTTATTTATAGATCTAAAAATATATACTATAGTTCTAGTTAGCTGAAAAATCATATTTTGTATTAGGACAACACATTGTTCTTTCTCATTTCAATGATAATTTATTAATCCTCATCTTTGGAGTTTTTATGAAATTCACTGATCTGGGAATAAAGTACTTCCTATAAAGGGAAATCTAGGGCAATTTGGAGATTTCCAACCCCCTCCTTTTCCAAAATATGTTGCTCCCAGAGGTGGTATTTAGCAGGTTCTGACCAGTTCTAGAGAACCAGAAGCGGAAATTTTGAGTAGTTTGGAATATCACGTCTGACTGGTCCCGGCCCCATCTATTCTCTGCCTCCCGAGTCCCAGCTGATTGGGTGGATGGATCTTCTCTTGTTGCTCTGCACAGGAGAACTGAGCTGGAAAGCAAGTTAGTGGGGTGGGAATGGAGATTTTGCAGTATCCCTCCTCTGCCAAGCCCACCAAGCCACGTCCACCAAGCCACACCATGCCCACCAAGCTACGCCCACAGAACCAGTAGTAAAGAATTTTGAATCCCACCACTGGTTGCTCCATCAGATGAGAAGGAATGGGAGGTGCTGCAGTATAAGTGTATTGCTAGTAATACACAGATTGCAACCATAAATAGCTCTTCAAAGGTAGAGCTCGGTTTACAATTGTTTGTTTAGTGACCTTTTGAAGGTATAATGGCACTGAAAAAATGAGAATTTTTTCACACAATCGTTGCAGCATCCCCATGGTCACATGATCAAAATTCAGAGACTTGGCAACTGGTTCATATTTATGATGGTTGCAGTGTTCTGGGGTCATATGATCATTTTTTGTGATCTTCTGACAAGCAAAGTCATCAGGGAAGCCAGATTCACCCAACAACTGCGTTATTGCCTTAACAACTGCAGTGATAGCCTTAGCAACTGTAGCAAGAAAGCTCGTAAAATGGGGCAAAACTCACTTTAACAACTGTTTTGCTTAGCAACAGAAATTTTGGGCTGAATTGTGGTCGTAAGCTGAGGACTTGGAGTGAGCCTTTTTTTAGGATAGCCAAGCCTTTGCTGAGGAGGGACAAACCACAGAAACATCTACAATGGCATTGTGAAGACTACTAAAGATATCTGATCAATAATGTTCAGATTCTCTCATAGGTAAATTTCTTGGAATTGATGCTGAGGTTTCTTTCCCAGTATCTAAAAGCTGTGAAGATCTGGAACAAGCTTCCACTCAATCCAAGGAAAAACTACTATTGGTTATGGGCTTTGTGGTCTCCCAGTTCTTAAGTTCTGAGAGTTTGGGGAGAAGGGATGAAATTGAAAGAATTCTTCCGGAATCCCTTCCTAGCCTGGGTGAAAAGAAGACTGGTAAACCTCTATCCAAAATTAGCCCAGCCAACTGGGTGGTGAGTCAAACGCCAATTGTAGGATAACCAAACTAGTTCTCCAGCTGTTTTAAGACAAACTTGCCTTGAGATTGTTGTTGTTTTGATTGTCGATTGGGAGCTGGCCAGAGTTCAACATAAGATGGGTGACTATGTAAATGTTTTAAATATAAACAAACATCCACTGGCATGGAATAGCGAATAAGAAGGAAACATACTCTCTTTCAATAACTGGAATATCTGTTTTGAACCATAAGTTTATTTTTTTCAGTTAGGTCGAGTCAGTAATGATCTATACCTGTAAAAATGTTTTTACACATTCAATTTTCTACAAGGACACATTAGTATCAGTGTCTTTACCAAAAAGTCTGTTTTCAGTTCTAGTGAAATAATGTCATTTAAAAAAAAAAAACCCCACAATGTACAGTTTGATGCTTTTCTTTCATTTAACTGGAATCTTCAGGAGGGAATTAAATGTATAATATTTTAGGGTACCTTCTCTTATTTCAAGCCAAGAAGTTATACTTGGAACGTATAGCTTTGCCCTGATTTATAAATGATGTAATCAACTGGATAAGCATGTGCCAGATTATACTTTTGATCATCATGTATTGAACTTTCAATTCACCTACAATGAATGTTGCCCTTGCTCAAGTTAATGTTGGATGCCAATAATTGCTTAGTTGGCAAATTAGATAGATAGATAGATAGATAGATGATAGATAGATAGATAGATAGATAGATAGATAGATAGATAGATAGATAGATAGACAGACAGACAGACAGACAGACATNAGATAGATAGAAAGATAGATAGATAGATAGATAGATAGATAGATAGATAGATAGATAGATAGATAGTTTTATTAGTTTGTAATATAACACTCAATATTAGGGAAGTAAGGAAAGTAAAAAGCAAGTGAATAGTGGAGGAAAGGAAGGGAAAAAGAAGAAAAAAAGCATTGACTTCTGACTCCTTTGGTTCAGTTAAATAAGGCATTAAGATCTACTCTCAACTTTTTACTTTTTCATAATAATAGAAACTAGCCATTTCTGTAACAACAAATCTATCTAATCGGTAAAACCCAAGGTCAACATGTCATTTTTTTCCACCTCAAGCACAAAGTCCAGAAGTGGTTTCCAAGTCATAGTAAGGGTGTTTGTGGTTCTTTTCTTTAATCAGAGCAGTCAATTTAGCCATCTCTGCTAACTCCATCAATTTTTGAAGCCATTATGGGGGTCGAGGTGACTTCTTGAAAATTTCTTTTTGCTGTGATTGTGAAATTATGTTTGGAAGTGTGTCTACATCAGAAATAGACTTCAGCTCTTCTGTTCGTGGCATCCCCAGTGGCCTCCATTCAACAGTTCCATTTACTAATGAGATCTGGTGTGACTAAGTGTTTTTTTAAAAATCATAATAATCACAAAGGTTTGTGAAGAAACGATTAGCTTTGATGTGACATTTCATATGTTCTCAACACCAGTAAATCTCAAAGCTGCATTCATTAATGTCCTATCTTCTTATTTGAGCATGGCACCCCCGATCCCAATGAGACTTTTGAATTAAGATCTCTGTGGCTCTATTTTAATCTAAAATGTCAGTCATTCCATGTTCCTGTTTATAAGGGGCTATTGAATTATAGTGAGGCTAGTTTAGAGGAATTTTAAAGGAATGGGAAAGTTACATATAATATATTGTATTGCATTGTATTGTGTTATGTTATATTAATTATATTAATTATATCATATCATATATTATATTATTCTTAGACTGGATCTACTTAGAAATTTTGGAATGGAAAAAAGTTGTAATTTTAAAATAACAGAATGGAAAATCTTAACAGGGTTCAGAAAATAGCTGATTCAGTCTGTTTTGATTACCTAGTGTTCCATTTGTTTTAATTTTCTGAAAGTAAGCAAAGAGCACAGTAGGAGGTGGACTGAAATCTTTCTTGCCAAAATTTTAGAATTGTAATCATACTATGTGCTTGAAGATGGCTGGGGGAGATTCTTAAGATGCCTAGCTGTCCTCTACTAAAATATAAAGTGATAAGTCTACACTTCTACATTATCTTCTCTTGTTACAGCAGGCTTAGGTTCCTGTGGCTTAGGTTCCCACAACACAATTGCAGAGTTGGAAGGAACCTAAAGCCCATGTCACATTGCACAATGGATGGAAAGAGGATGTAAAACGGAGAGAAACACTTACCATCCGTTGGTTAATGTGATTCATCCGTTCTGTACTCACTGCATCCATTTTTCATCCTCTCTATCCATCCAGCATCTGTCGACTGAGGTTCCATCCGCTCAAAAAGTTTTGAGCTGCTCAAAACTTTTTGAGTGGAAAATATATCCAACATGTCCGTTCTGCATCCGCTACACATACGGGGAACATCCCGTATTTGCATCCGTCGTCATCCGTTACGCGTCCGCTACATCCGCTAGGCATCCTAACTGTGCATCCGCGCAACCTCAAATCCGCTCCAGCGGAAAACGGACACAGGGAGGAAGCGAAACGGACACGGAACGGAGACGCGCAGCATTAGTAGCATGGATGGAGAAAGCATGAAAAGCGGATCAGCTCGCAAAGAAAGCATTTTAAAACCAGAAAAAACATTCGCAGAGGGGACTTATCTCAGATATTAAGAATGTCTGAGGATGCCTAGAGAATGCAAAAGGACACCTAGTGGAAATCTATACTGCTATAAAAAGGGGGAGCAACACACCTGGATCTCACTTTCAGTCCAGCAGCCCTGCGGTGCAGACTCTTCAGCCTTTTGCTCTGCTGCTGCTCTTCCACAGCATCCAGTCATGTCCACCATGGATTCGTAACACAGTCCTTTTGGTAGCCACATCATTCTGGCAAACAGTGCAAAGCCATCTACAGGCTCTTCACAACTGTTCTACGTGAAGAAAAGGAGGCGTCCAAGAAGCAACTGGGTCTGAAGATGGATTGGGAGAAGAGCAGAGTACGGACTGTACAACAAGCTGATGGTGGAGCTGAGGAACGAAGACCCTCGTGCATTCCAGAACTTCATGAGATGCCTCCAGCCATGTTTGATGAACTTGTGGGCGACTGACAGCCAGACTTGACAAACAGAGCACCAACTTCCAGCCCAGCCTGGACCCTGGGCTCCAAGGTGGCCTGACTTTTGCGCGCACCTGGCCTCAGGGACACTTCATGGAGCATGCAGTATGGCTGGGGGTGCCACACAACACCATCAGCATTGTGGTAGAGAAGTTGGTGCAGGCCATCATCGAAGAATACCTGGAGGAGCTGCTTCCAGTGCCCCTCCACTGAAGAAGGCTGGAAGAAAGTTGCAAGAGCGTGGTACAGAAAGTGGAACCTTCCCACACCGATTGGAGGCCATATGATGGGAAGCACGTGGCCTGCAAAGCTCCAGCCAAGTCGGGGTCCATCTTATTTTCAAACTACAAGGGCTTCTTCAGCATCATCCTCTTCGCATGGTCGATGCTGACTACAAGTTCATGTACATCAATGCTTCAGGCAATGGTCAGCTTAGATGCCCAGGTATACATGCCTAGTGACCTTCAGGAGGGCTGGAACGCAACGCTTCCATCATGGCCTTTCCCAGATCCAGACCCCCTGCCCAAGTGACATTGACAAAGATGTGCCCTATCTGTTCATCGTGGGGGAATGACGCCTTCTCCCTCAGCACCTACCTCATGAAGCCCCTAACACATTGCAACTACTCACCGTTGAAGAGAGGACTTCTTCAACTTACAGGCTGTCCAGGGCAAGGCAGGTTGGTGGAGAACGCCTTTGCATCCTGGCCAACAGGTTCCAGGTACTTCTCACCACCATGCCAGCATCGCCAGAGACTGTGAGGAGGATCGTGGAAGCTTTGCTGCAATCCTTGTACCAATCTTCATGCGTACCCACTACCCAGTGTTGCACAACAGGCTCATGGACCTCAAACAAGGCAATGGGGACATGGACACCTGGTGAATGGAGGCAAGGGGAACCTGATCCGACATAGCAGGATGTGGCAGGCCCCCACAGAGCCCTCACGTGAAGGGTAGAAGCACGCGCAACCTCCTGAAACACTGGTGCAAACTTCCCAGCTGGAAGCAGTGGAGTGGCAAGACAGGATGATAGATGATAATGGATGCTTCTTCAGCTGTCTCATCACACTGCTGAGATTTGGGCCATGTATGTTTTGGGTGGGCCTACAATGAACAGGCATTTAAATAAAGAGTTGTGTTTTTATTGTTAAAAATGTTGCTGGATCAAGTGCTTACATTGTTATTGATAATGAAGGGCCAAAGGTGTGGCACCTGGGAGGTGTGGAGCATCCAGTCCCACAATGCTTGCACTGGAAGGTTTATCTATCCCAAGCTATTCCCATCCAAAGGTTTCCCTGCCCATGCCACAGGTAAATTCCCTGCCCATCCCTCAGCTATTACCCCGTCATTCGCAAAGGTATCCCTGCCATCCACTTGCTATCTTAACGCATCCCACAGGTTCCTGCCGCGTGCATCAGCTATTACCCATTCCAAAGGTATCCTGCCATCCCACTGCTATCTAACCCATCCAAAAGGTATCGCTGCCCATCCCACTGGCTATCTTAACCCATCCACAAGCATGGCAAAGGCTTTAAACCATTTCTAAAAAGTTTCCGACCAAAGAGTTTAAATTTATTAAAAGAAATTGAACCAAGTTGTGTGAAGCAAAGATAATCTTTTATTTAATAGACAAGCTGTAAAAGAAACCAAGTCACATGTTCCAAATAAAGTCAACAGTAGCCACCCAGTCCTGGCACTCTCTTGGTCACTCGAGGTGTGCCAGTCTCAAAGGGTGCAAGGTCCAGTGCATGTGGAGGTGCTGCTGGCTGGAGTGCTTGGTCTGAAAGCGCCACTGGGGTGCCTGGCCAGCCGAGAGGACAACAGGGATGGGGTGTTTGAGGAAGCTCTCAAGACAGCTTGGCTCAGCTCCTGTGATGTTGAGAGCCCCTTCTCCATGACCTGGGTGTCCAGCCCCAGTACCGATGACAGATGTACTGAGGCGGGCTTGGCTGTGGGGGTTGGAGGAAGGAGCAAGTGTAGTGGCTGTCTGGTCTGCAAGCTGGGGTGAGGGCTGGCGTGGGTGGCATCGGTGGGCATCGGTGGCAACGTTGGTTGTCCAATGAACCTTTGCCTGGACTGGAAGAGCTTGCTGCTTGTGCTGCTGGGACCCTCCTGGTAGCCATAGCCTTGGTAGGTGAGGGCCCTTGTGGCAAGCCTTTGGAATGGAGGTGACATCACCTGGGGTGGAGGACGGCAGACCTTGGAACTGGGTTGGGAGCAGGTTCATCTGGGTCTGGAGGTTGTGAAGCAGATTGGGATGCCTGTTCCTTCCCAACCTGGTACTGGGTTTCCGCCATGTCATGAGGGTCTGGTTGACATAGGTGAGGAAGGGCTTGCAGTTTGGAGATGGGATATCGGTGTTGTACAGCTGACGACGAGGAGATCTACGGCTGCTCTCGATGGTGTCTCTTATTCGCAGCAGGACAGTGTGGCTGCTGCCCTCCTGTTCTGGCTCTCTGCTTTCTGTGGGACGGTGGAGCTGGGGTGGAACTGTGGGTTTTGGCTGTGGTTGGAAGTGGCCGTTCTCCTTTTCCTCCCACTGCTCCATGGGGGTTCCTCCACGCGCTCCGCACGGGTTTACTAGCAGCTGTCGGGGGTTTCTCCATCGTGGCACACTCCAACAGATACCTGCCTTGGGACAGGAGCTTGACTCTTTGCTGGAAGAGGACTGCCTCTGCAGCAGGCTGGCTTGAGAGACGAGGGTTGTGAGAGGGGCTGCTCCTCATTGGCAGATCTTCACCCTCACAAGAAGCTGCACTTGGCCATTACATAGTTCTCTCTGTCCGTCAGCTTGACCGCGGCCTGGCCAGATTTGTCTTGAAGGTGCAGCTTCCCGTACCAGGTGTGCATGTTGCTCCCACCAGCTGAGGGAGCACCTCCGAAGTGTAGCCCAAGGGCTCTCCGCCTTTTCTCTCTTCCAAAGCAGCCCTGCTTCCTTTTTGGTGTCCTTATAGAGCCTGTGTCCCTTCCACCACAGAAACTCATTCTCCCTTCAGCCACCAGCACTCATCCTCATGTTTTTCTCTTTTGATGTGTTATTTGCCTC
>BHFT01043719.1:0-10376 GCA_004320025.1 Laticauda laticaudata | reverse complement strand
GAGTGAGCCAATCACAGCGCTTCCTTCAACCAATCAGTTCGTTGTATTTCTGGACCAATCGGATTGGGGTATTTCAAGTATGCTAATATAGAATAGTAATCATTACAATTAACTTTATTTTTAAAAAGTGTGAGTTATCTAAGACAAACTGAGTTTGTGATATTAGGATCAGGCTAAGTTTCCCTACTGAATATTTAAATTCAGAATTATTTTGGATAAATACAGTTAATTAACAAAACAGAAATGATGGATCTCATACACATGTGAAATATTGAGGGCTTAATGACCAATAAAATCTCTTTCTGGAAGAAAATGATACTGCAGAGAAGTAACAGGTAGTGAAGGATTTAATGGATCACTATTGCTTCTCTGTATGAACTAGTTGTTCTCTTTATGTCTGTTTGCATGGAATATTTAGTTAATCCCCAAGAATGTCTCTCAGAGTTCATAATGAAATATAATCAATGTAAGCCTAATTATTTCACAACCTGACAGTTTGGATTAGTATCTGAACAAACAACATGATTTCACAAGTTTTTTTTTTTTTTCCCAAGACTGAAAGCATATAAAAATATTGACATATCTGAATCTACGAGCTAAATATTTTTCCCCCTCATTACCATGGCTCAGAACTGAGACTGATAGTTGATAGAAAGATAAACATCTACCAATCAGTCTTGCACAGATATGGAACACCTTGAGCTCAGGTTGAAATAACCAGTGTTTATATAATGAATGCTTTGATTTTTCAATATCCAAATCGGTTAAGGGTAGAGAATTATATTGGGTAGAGAAACTGTATATTCACAGAAACTCTTTTTTTGATTAGCAATTTATCTCAGGTTAATTAATGAAAGGATGAGATTTATTATCCTTTTCCTTATGTGTTTGTTATCCCCTTTAAACACTGGATGTACGCTACTGATGGCACAGGGACGTAGAAAGGACATAGTAAAAATACTTTCCAACCAAAGGCCAGCACTTGTGTTTACTTCAAAATAAGGAAATATATTTAAGTGTATTTTAAAGCATAAATAATAGAACATGAAGCTTGATACTTCACATCATCCCTCCATCTTTATCTTACTCTAGTCAGAGGTAAGTGAAAAGGATGTTGCCTCCTTGTTACTTTTTTATGGTTTGAAGAGTTATCACAGTCCCTTGAATTATGCAACACTATCTAAGCATACAGTTCCTGCCTGTGGTCACCAAGAGATTTTTTTTTCCTCCAAATCTTAAGATCCTATATGGAAAATATATAAGTCCTAATTAAAGCTCATGGTACCTTGGGATGTGCCCTTTCACAACTGTCTCACAGCATTGTCATCAACCTGTCCTATTTACAACAATATTACTTAGTATAAGAAGCGGCTTCCTTTAAAGATCAGGACAGAAATGGTAAAGCTAAAACAAGATCAATTCAGGTCATTCCTAATGTTTAGTAAAATAAAAAAGACGTGGCCTAATTCTGGTCAACTTCTCTATACAGTGACATCTGTCCTGGGAAAGCATGGGGGGACCGCAAAAACTGCCACTTCGTGGCATATCTATGTACACTGAATCCAGTTCCTGCCTGCAGTTTTCCTAGAATGATATATGTCCAACTCCATCAGGATCTGTCCACAAAATGCAGTCCCACATCTACATTACCTAAAAACTGCAATTTCGTAAGGAAATTGTTGTTCTTCTGGTGCCTACAAATGCAGCATCTGCTATCTCTCATTGCCACAAGGAGATGATTAACGATATAATGCTGTATGATGGACCCTCAAGTCAGATGGCATTCAACGTGCTACTGAAGAAGAGTTGAGGATCTTTTGGAATACTTATGGTGTCTATAATGTGATAGAACTAAAGCCTGCAGGATGTCTAGTTACTGATGACGAGTTACTAATAATGACAAGAAAAGAAAATCTGAAGCTACAAAGACAGAATTGTGGTAAGAACATGAAACATTAGAAGTGCAAACATAGTAAAAGATGAAATGAAACAACTACTTACAAACTGACATCTTAGGCATCTGTAAGTTAAGATAAACTGAGATGGGACACCACACCTTCAGTCAGAAGATCACACTTTTTATTACATAAGATGTGAAAAGCAAAGAAGAAACAGTGTTACTTTTATATTAGGAAAAGTAGAGCAAGAACAGTACTTGGCTACAATGCAACCAGAATCAATAATAATATTAATTAGACTTTGTGGACAATCTTTTAATACGTTTGTGCTGCAGCCACTAATGCCAAAGGAGATGAGGTGGATAAGATCAAGATTGACTTGAAACTGACAGAACATGCAAGCAAGATGCACTGCTTTTGATTGTGTACTGCAAAGCCAAAGCTGGAAAAAGGAGAGAGGAAAATGATTGTGTGGAAACTGAAATGAAATATGAGACCAATATATCAGATTCTGAGAAGCCAATGCCACAAAAGACAAAACTCTCAGGACTTTAACTGAGAATTTTAGAGAGCTATTGAAAGAGATAGGAAGCATTGTCACAGTAATGTCTGCTTCCACTGAAGATGGAAACAGAAATGGAAAAAGGGAAATCTTTAAAAAGATCTCTATACTCAGAAAGAGGCTCCAATCTTGAATTGGTATGGTAGATGATGCTAATGGACAAATAATAATCAATTTCAAGGAGTTCAAAAATATGTGGAAATATATACATTGAAACACTTGACAATAGAGAGGTCAACATCCAGGACACCATAGAACAGGGGTGCCAGACTTGATCTCATCGCGGGCTGTATTAGGATTTTGCTTGCCCTTGGGGGGTTGCAGTGAGCATGGTCTGGTCATTGCAACTGACTAGGTGGGTGGGGCCAAGGTGGGCCAGGGCAGCACAGGCCAGTCCCTCACCATCTCTGGAATGGCCCTATGGGACAATTCTGGGCCTATCACAGGCTGGATCTGGCCCACGGGCTGCATGTTTGACATATCTGCCATAGAAGATGTTCCTTAGACAAACATTTATACTAGAAAATAAATGTCCTTGGCCTTCAAGAGATATGCCAGATGCCATTTAGACACAGCCAGAATTTATTTACTTATTAAATTTGTACATTGCTCATCTTTTTGTCCAAAGAGAAGGTCAAGACACAAATTTAAATGGATTTGTTCTTCATCTAAATCTACAGTAACTTTTGGAGGAGCTCTGGAATTTGCTTCTCAAGAGTTTTTTGGGGCAGAGGGGAGTTGCATATGGCTCTGGTCCCTTAAAATAAACAACCATTGTTACTCTGATGGCATCCAATAGCGAATTACATTTTATGACACCTTCAGCTTTTCTTATAGTTCACTATTATATCAGAAATGATAATGTCAGGTGGGATGGAGGTTTAGCTTGTACACGCTCCATTTTTCCTCTTTGTATATTGAATTTTGAGTCAAATAAAATTCCTCAGAATGTGTAAGATGAAGACTTTTCCTTATTTTCAACAAGGTGACAGCAGATCCTGAAGAATCATAGTGACTCAAAAGCCATTTGAACTTTGCTGATTTTTCTTTTGTCTTTTGCCTCAAATTGTTGGTCCTCTTTCATGAAGAAAATTTGATCTCATTGAAGCCAGATGTCTGCTCAGGCATGTATCACATTATCCTTTATAAAGTACCCTACCATATTCCAGGTTCTGTTGGTTAAGAAAGAAAAGAAAAGAAGAAAGAAAGAAAGAAAGAAAGAAAGAAAGAAAGAAAGAAAGAAAGAAAGAAAGAAAGAAAGAAAGAGAGGGTGAGGGAGAGAGGGAGGGAGGAAGAAAGGGGAATAAAAGGAATTCTATTACCATTACCCATTTGAAGGGCAAAAATATTTCATGCACTTCTTTTCAGTGACAAATATCAACCTTCCTTGCTTTCAATTAGTTCTAAAGATTTGTCAAAAAAGAATAAGAGAAAATAGAATTTATTTGTCAGGCTTGCTCTTAAATCTGGAAGGAGCCAATGTGTGCTGCTCAGTTAAAATTATTACTTGCTGTCCCTTTGCCATGCTGCTTAATTCTAATACAGCTGTTGTTCAAAAGACACAGCTGAAAGTCATGCCCTTTCAGGGTTTTAATCAAAGAACAGAGACATAATTAGCTAGCAAGGTTGAACAAAGCAAATCTAATAATGACTTCTCACTCTTGTCTGGTATTAAAGTAACAGCACCCTCTGCAGACTTCCAGTCCTTGTCTAGCTTTTTTGGTCTCTAGGCAAATTCCTTAAATAAGATAGCAATTGCAATAGTGCTAAGACTTTTATACCACTTCATAGTGCTTTATATCCCTCACTAAGTGGTTTATCGAGTCAGCATATGGCCCCCAACAACCTGGGTCCTCATTTTACTGACTTCAAAAGGACGGAAGGCTGAGTTGATGCTGAGCCGATCAGAAATGAATTCCTGGCAGTGAGCAGTGACTTTGCCTGCAATAGTGCATTCTGACCACTGTGCCACGACTGCTCCTAGAATTAATTAACAAGACTAGTTCATTCTCTCTGACTAAAAATGCAAGGGGTGACCATGATGAAACATAAGCACATATAACTTGTAATTCCTTATTTGATGTCCTGTAGATGAGTTGGACTTCTCACATAATCCACAGTAATAGTGCTAATGTCAAGGCAACTATAGATGTGAATTTTCAAACACTTCTGGGGACAAGGCAGCATGTAGTAGGCTTCATTCAGTTATTAAACTTTTATACCTCTTTAACACCATGTGGAATGAATGTCATTTTGTGCATCCATTATGTACAATGCACAAAATGGGGTTGACATAAGATAAATGTTGACTGTTACAGAAACAACTTAAAATAAATACCTCTCAGACAATGTTGTCCTGCAGTGCAAAATTTTATTTGCTTGATTTGCATTCTATTATTCCATTGAATATATAAGGCAGTCAATAAAAACTATAATGCAAAATACAAAAAACTTATTAAAAATCAATGTTATAATCATTCATCAGTCATTCATGAATTATACACATCAATTACTCATGCAAACAGAAGCTCCTTTGATTATCCTTGTCGTTATCTGATCCATATTAATTGACATATTAATTTGTGAATCAATTTGTTAAATTGCCTTTAAATACTGTTTTTTCCTTTGAAAATATGTGTTGAGGGGTTGCCTTAAATGTATGTTGCTAAATATATTGTGATGAAGTTCTTAAGCACTAATGCGACATTTAAATATGAAAGAAATGAAGTAAGTAGTGATTGCTGCTTTCCAAGTGATTCATTTGTTGAGGATATAAATGTCAATTCAGCTCATATTTAAAATTCAATTCCTTAAGCTTCCTTAGTTACTACTGCAACAGTCAGTAAATCAGTGTCACCTTGCAGAACTAGTATTTAAATGAAATTATTATAGATGTCAGCAATTTCTGGTTTTCCCCAGTCCTCAGTTAAGAACTTGCTACTTGAAATGCATTGGAATTTACTCTGCTTGGATCAATAAGCTATTCCTTGCATTAGTAAGATTTTGTATGAGCCATGTGTTTTTAAAAAATGACAATTGCTATGTAGTTTGTCAGATATTTTGAATGTCCTCAAATGCTTTTTGAACAATTTGATGATTTATTCTCCTATCCTAAGTTACAGCCTCTAGACATTTGTTTCCATCATTAATTAATACAGCTATTGATTCAAGCTATATTTAACCAAACAACACAGAAGTTGGGAAAGTACTGGATTTCTTTTTTTATTCACTCATTTAATACCCACTCCAGCTGCTCTTTTGGCTTCAATCTTTTGACAGAGACAATGCAGATTTATTCTTTTTAAAGTAACTTTGAACCAACTTCCCAAAGCAAATTAATTTTCTTAATTTAAACTTTTAAATGTTCACCCATCTCCCTCAATTAATTAGATTAAATGTAGATGAATAATTTAATTATACCCAGAGTTCTAACTGAATATTTGTTATGGCCATCATTGGGAGAATCTCTTGTTCTCATGAATTTGATTTGTTTAAAATTTGACATACCCACTCCCCTGCCTTATGGCTTTGTTTTCTGGAGTTTTTATTTGTGATATGGGTTCTCGAAACCTCCCTCTTTCAAAAATCACAGAAGAACCCAAAAGAATCTTATCTTTTAAAACAGAGCTATGGAGAGGAAGTGCCAAAATTCAAACAACAGCCAAAACCAGACAAGTGAAGTCCCATTCCTTTTTTACTATATAGCTTGTAAATATGGTTGGGGCATCTTGTCTTTTTCCCCCCTCCCAAAGGCATGTCTGGGTCAGAGATGAGCAACTTCTATTAGGTCAAAGGCCATGTTAAAGCAAGGGTGGAGAAGATGGAAAAGGTTTTGACCTATGATGCACCAGTATGCCCAGTTAAAGGGTACAGACATAAGATGTATTTAATTTGTATGGAGATTCTCAGTCATAAGAGATTTTAACTAGTATATAGCTCTACATACTATATATAGGAGGGAGGGAGGGAAGATTTCCAACATTCACTGCCAGCTTCCCACAAGGAAATCCAATTGGGAAGCAGGAAGGAAGACAGAAGTTGCTTGCACTCCCACTCATTACTTTTGCTTGCTCACAGTTACTCAATGTCTCTGTTTAAGTAAGGAAATATATCTGCAACAATGACCCAATGGGTCATGGGTTGTCTAGTAATTAATACAGTTGCTTCCTCGTTTTACTCATTCCCTCTTCCTCTCAAACTAAAAGTATTGGTGGTGATACTTTTGGAAAGACTTTTCATACTTCATGTAAGGCTTTGAGGATGTATGCACCATTAGTTTGTATACCCCTATAGAACTACAAAAGAAGACTGTCATGAAGTCACCAAAAAACTGAAGTCATCTCTCAACTGGATTTTTAACGCTGTTTCAGAGCTTCACAACAATATCCAGAAAAGTGGTTCTGTCTTAGAAAGTAGCAGCATCTGGTTGATCTTGCTTGGAAGCTACATGGGATGGAATCCTCAGAACCTGAGAACAGAAGTAGATGTTTCCAAAATCTTTCAGAAGAAGAGCAGATGGCTATTCCTTTTTATATCTTTTAAATAGATAACACTGTAATATGCTTGCTGGTAAACAAGATCTGAAGTACACATATTGAAGTTTCAAGGCATACTGTTGTGTTCCTGAGAACAACTCATAAACAAGAAGTGATGTTCTCACAGAGTCTCATTAGTCAGGTTTACAGTAAGGATAAAAGGACTGAATTATACAATCTTGGAACCTAGGTATATGAACTTATTTATTAGTAAGTTTGTTAAGGTTGGTATCTTGATTCTCCTTCTGTCTTTTGACCTGCTGTAGGAGACAATCAAATGAATGCCCATCTGTTCTTCTTCTGTAACATTAAGAAAATGTGCATTCCTATTTCCAGATTCCATTACACTTAAGCAAAATTGGAAACCACCAAGAAATCGCAGGATAGCAGGTTAATTTGAGAAGTTGAACAATGTCTAAAAAAAAAAAAAGACAATGGCAAATCAGTTCTACACCTTTGCTGAAAAAACTTTTTTCTCTCTCTCTCCATGTACTTACAAGAAGTTTAGTTATGTATGAGTGAAGGCGTCTCCACTTTTTTATGTAATTGAAAATTCATATAGCAATTACTGATTGTGCCTAACTTTCTTCAAACTGAGCAACAACATCAATGCAAATGTTAAGTTACATAAAGAGCCTTTGATAAAAAAAAATATCTGTAAAGTACAGATCCACTCAAGAAACCATAATATAAATGTAGGGTTTATGGTATAAATACAGACCCTGATCTGCAGCTTTATATCAACCTCAGCTGGTGGAGAGAGCAAAATTTCCTGCAAAATAATATAATAGCCACTAGAGAATTAAGATTCAATTGTTCACCTTAGAATGGTCTACCCCTCCTATTGATTCAACTCTGCCTTCTCAAACAACCTTCATTTGTTCTCCCCATTGCAGCTTCTGATAAGGAAGTGACCTTCAAGGTTTCTACTCATAGATCTGAACTGTAAAATGGAAAACCACCAAGAAATCCCAGGATTGTAGGTTAATTTGTAGCAAACTCTTAGTTATAAAGATATAGAACCTGTATAAAAATTTCCATGCCAAATTTGTTGCTGCTTAAGACTTATTTTAAGATACATAGTGTAACAGAAGTGACTATAAAATCAGAATGTCTGTTAAAATGAAATTTTACAGGATCATGTTTTGCCTATTTTATCCATATAAAATGTTATGCGCACACTACCTTTAAAAAAAATTTAACTGTCTCAAGTTAAATTGAGTTTGGATTTAACTCTTTAATCATTCTTTATTATATTCATAGATTTTGCCTTTTCTAAATAATTTCATATACGAAAACACATTCATCAGGAAAGATCAGGGAAATATCTATGCTGAATTGTAATTCATGGAGAATACATCGAGCAGTGGGGTGGCCTAGTGGTGAAGACATTCACCTCCCACTCAGAGAGTTGAGAGTTCAATCCTAGATAGCAACAGATATTTATCTCCTGAGGCACTAAGAAAAAATATCTACTGTGAATTCCACATGGCATCAGGAAGGGCACCTGGCTAGTAAATGCTTAGCTCCATCCAGTCACCCCAACTCTACCCTGAATAATTAAGGGATTAAAGGGTCATAAAAAGTGAGAATACAGAAATGTACAGATTATGACTTAGCATTTGCTGTGTTTTTTTGCAATTATTCATTGAATTAGCCAAAGTAACATCATATATTAAATAGCAGCTGACTTAAAGAAGTGCCCAGATCCACATTTGAAATGAAAATACTATCCCAGCTAAAAGTAGAATTTAAGATAAGGCACCAGGCTACAAGCCAGGAGACTGTGAGTTCTAGCCTTGCCTTAGGAATAAAAGCTGGCTGGGTGACTTTGGGCCAGTTACTCTGTCTCATCCCAGTTCACCTTACTGGGTTGTTGTTTTGGAGAACATATGAGGAGGAACAAGTCTTGTGTGTGTTTGCCAAATAAATAGAGATTATTTAACCTTTTTAAACCAGTTTTCCACATAAGGTTTTCTAACACTTTCTATCAAATCTTGTCATCTTTCCTTGAAAACACTGGTAATAGAAAAATGAGTTTAAATATTGCCCTTAAAGAATAGGTGGGATTTTTTTAGAAAATTAAAAGTATTTATGTTATTAGATTTTTTAAAAAAATCTTAGTGAAAAGACCTTTCTCTTTTACTGATAAAAATGGAACAGAATCTTCAGCTTCAACTCAATATAAATCTCTGGAAAAGTTTCAAACTTCTTTAAAGAAGAGTCAGAGATGGAAAATTTGAAGACAGAAATGCGGCAAGCAAGATAGTATTTGGAAACCAAAATCTAAACCTCCCCTTTGTAGAGAATGCCCTATGCAGCTGTTCAAATTTAACACAGGAATCTTCTTTTTAAGTGCTAACACCGTAAATCATTAACTGAAGCTTTACTGGCTATTTTAGCTTCTTGCCAAGATCAGTCTCAAAATCTAATACAATGACAGGCAGTCGCCATCTGCACAAGCTTTTCTCTTGTGCCATGCAATTTATTTTCTCTTTTCGCAGGGCCAGCCTCAGAAACAATACAAATTCACCTTTCTCTGAAATTAAACTGACTAACTAGAATGGCATCATTGTCTGAGTGTGTTGTTCTACCTTCTTTTCTGAACTGAAACAAAAAGATTGGGTCTCTTCCCCCGTTATAATGGCTGTACAGAAAATGCAAAGGATTTTCTGCATGCAAGCTAACATACACCTTTTATATATGTACCACATTTTTTAAATAGAAAGAAATTTGCTGAGTGCTTGTAAAATATACACATTCACAATGCAAGCATTATGGAAGCCTATTCAGAAGTAATCCGTATTGAGCTCAGTAGAACATCCGCACAGGCATGTATAATCTGGGTATACAATTTCCAGACATTAAACAATGTCATTGTATGTACAGTAATGTTGAATAAGAAATTACTATAGTTTTTTGAAGAGTAGTATCAATGAAATAGATGACAATACAAAAGCATTCAGTTTAGGATAAGATAGAAATCAATATGGTGCCAAATATGGATAGGATATGGTTGGAGCTAGCAATCAATATTATGCATTAGTATCAGGCAGTCAAAATGAGACAGCAAGAAGATCTGAGATGATTCAAGAACTAGGAAAGCTTCCAGAAACATTTTTTTTTTTACATTTCAAAAGGTGAAGTTGACAAACAGACAACAAATGGTCAAAATTGGGAGCATCCTATCAAATTCTGTACCTATCAACAGTGGTGTTCCCCAAGGCAGTGTTTTAGGACCAACTCTCTTCATACTCTACATAAAGCCCCTGTCACATTGCACCAACGGATGGAAAGAGGATGAAAAACGGAGAAAAACACTTGCCATCCGTTGGTTAACACGATGCTTCCGTTCTGTACTCACTGCCTCTGTTTTGCTTC
>BHFT01043718.1:0-15913 GCA_004320025.1 Laticauda laticaudata | reverse complement strand
CTTCAAGGACAGTCAGTCTGCCAGGTCCGAAAAGGGTTTTTAAAAGCCTCACCTTTATCCTCATCCGGCCAGCCCATACCATACTCAATGCAGAATCCGGGCTGTAGTGGGTCTTTTGCGGTTAGGCTTTTAGCAATGTCTGCTGTGGTTAGTGGCAGATTCGGCCATGTCTCGATTCTGAAGAGTGGAAATGCGTGGGAATTGGGGTCATCTTCCTTTGTCGGGCAGAGGCGGAACGGCTTAAGGCATCTGCATGGGTTGGTGGGTTTTTTCCTGGGCGATGATGAATGTGTAATTGTATGCAGTGAGGAAATTTGACCATCTCATTGTCATTACTTGGCGATAGGAATGTTCGGGGTGGTTTGTTCCCTGCCAGATTCCTAGCAGGAGGTTATGTGGTCTGTGATTACAGAAATGTCACCTTTAACCATATAGGTATTTCTGGAATCTTCTTGACGCCTGCTATGATGCATGAGAGCTTCTCGGGTCAAGTTGGCTGTAGTTCCTTTCAGATTTTGACAGGCGTTTAGAAAAAGAAGACATTTGGTGCTCTCTGTCATCTGGTAGCTGTGGCTCAGATATGGGTGCACGATTCGCATAAGGGATCATCACAGGTGAGACCATCAGTGGCAGGGTGTTTTGCTGTACTGCTATTAAAATGGTGTTGGAGTGTTTATAAGTCCTTAATGTTTTGGTTGGAATGCTCTGTTCTCTGGTTGGCCCAATTCCAGACGGTTTTTTTTAATCTAATAGCGATGTAATGGTTCTGCCACGGTTGCCTTTTGGCAGGAAGAACATTGTAGAAGTTAATGAGACCTAAGAAGCCTGTAAGTCTGTTTTGTTCTTAAGGTCCTGGGTGGCGTCTTTAAATTGGCTTTACTTTTTTTCAGGGGGGGTATCCCCTTTCTCATTCTATAAGGTAACCTAAGGATTTACTTGATTGTGGCTAATTGACATTTTTCTTCTTTTGACTTTAAGCCCTGCCTTCCCTGAATTTTTGCCAAGACTCTCTCAGTCTCTCTTCTAATTGATGATGTTTGTTTTTCGGCGATACTAATACATCTCAAAAATAGGGAATGACCCCTTTTAGTCCATTTAGAAGGGCTCCATTAAGGCTTTGAAAACGGCCTGGGGCAATGCTAACCCAAAATTGAAGTCGTTGTTCATTTGAATGCCCCTCTGTGCGTGACTATTAGTCTGTGGCTTTTGATAGTTCGGAGTCAACCGGCAGCTGTTGGTATGCTTGCACAGAGATCAAGTTTTCGCGAAATTTTCTCCCCCTAATGAAATGACAACAGATGTTGAAACTACTGGAACAGGTACGCACTTTGCTGGAGTGAATGATTGAGGGTGGCCTTATAGTCACACAGATGGTACTGACCCATCTTGGTTTGAACAGGAGTCACGATGGGAGGTTTCCCACCTGGCAATGTTCGTTGGCTCTAACACCCCTTGTGCGATGAGTTTGTTAAGCTGCTCATCTATTTTCAGCTTTAAGGCAAAGGGAACGCATCTGGCTTTGAGCCTGATGGGAGCTTTCTTAGGGTCCAGGCTGAATGTTATAGGGGCTCCCTTGTACTTGCCTAGGGTCCCGTCAAATGTGTCCCAGAACTCTTTCAGCAGGCTTTCCTCCCAATCAGTCTTGGCGATGCTGTTGATTCCTGTCACTCTGATTCCCAGGGGCGCGAACCATTCAATTCCCAGCAGGCTAGGGTGATCATAGTCGATGATTGCCAGAGGAAGTACTTCAGCGTGGTTTTTGAATTCTATTAGGAAATGTCCAAGACCCACTACCGGGATTTGGTTTCCTGGTAATCTTTGAGTATTAGGCTTTGCTGTTTCAGTTCTCTTTGCTTAATATCTGGTATCAGATTTCTGATAGTGAAAAAGAGGCCAGGTGCAACACGCACAAATGAGTTGAGTCAGTGAACTGTCAGTGAACAACCCCCCTGGAAAATAAGACCTGGTGTCTTTTTTGGTGGCAAAATATATATATAAGGCCTGGTCTTATTTTCAGGGAAACACATACCATTCAAGAGAGACATAAAAAAGCTAAAAAGGAAACAAAAAGACCCAAAATGACTCATTTTTTAATTGTAATTTTAAAAAACCCTAAATCTAACTAAAACCCTCAAAACTTTTTTTTTTGCTGTGTTTTGAATTGACAGCCTTTCCTATACTGAGCAAAAGTCTTAATCCATGGGCTATTTAAACAATGCTGGTGAAGGAGGTATAGAACCTATTACAGAGCATGATAGGCATTGACTCAATTGAAAGGGTAGGGCTTCCTCTGCAAACTAGCCAATCAACTACCAGGGTTAAACTACAACTAATTAAGATATCTTGAGGGATCCTTGGTGCTCTCTGAGCTTGTTTATTTTCTTGCCGATGTCTCATTACCCTAACTAGGTATCATCATCAATGCTAGCACTGATGACTAGCAGTGATGATGTTACCTAGTTAGGGTAATGAAATGTTTATTTATTTATTCATTTATTTTTATTTGTCAATTGCTTACAAGATAATAGGTATAAGTAAAAACATAGTTATGAATACATGGATACATATAAGAAAAAAAATATAAAAGAAACAATAAGACAGGGATGGTAGGCACATTGGTACGCTTATGCATGCCCCCTAAAGACCTCTTAGGAAAGGGGTGAGGTCAATAGTAGACAGTCTAAGGTTAAAGTTTTTGGGATTTGGGAAAAAATACCACAGAGTCAGGTAGAGTATTCCAGACATTGACCACTCTGTTGCTGAAGTAGTATTTCCTGCAATCAAGTTTGGGGCAATTAACCTTGAGTTTGTTTGCTCTATTGTTTGCTCTTGTGTTGTTATGGTTGAAGCTGAAGTATTCATTCACAGGTAGGACATTGTCTTCAAGAAATGTCTTCAAATGTCTTCAAGAAAACACGCAAACTCATGCCAATTCTGAGCTACAAATATTCACCTTTATGAGTAAGCTAGCTTGTCCCAAGTCTTCAAGAGTGCTTGAGGCAACATTACAGGGAATTGTATACTTAGGAAGTAGAGCAGAGAATGTATCCTGAAGTCCATTTGGAAGTGAGGGATTAACAGAGAGCGACACTATCCATTTCTACTTTTCACAAACAGACACCCTCCTTCTCTGATCATGAGCCATCTGGACAGTAAAGAACATTAGTTTAACTTGGAATTGACTTGAAGGCTGTTTGTCTATCTATCTGTTAATCATCTCCCTCAGCAGTTATTAAGGACAGTTTTGAAAGTAATGCTGGGGCCATAAGATTATGCCCTTATGAAGTATCTGAATCACTGGTCCACATTTTATTATAGTGCATTTTTTATAGAGATCTAGTAATGTCTGTTATAAATAAATATCTCTTTATTTTCCTGGAAATATTTCCTGTTTGTATAAAATTAAATGTGCCATCTTTTCTGTTATTTTCAAAGTAGTATGTGTTATAGACAAATTATCTGTGGCAGCAGGCAGAATACACCACCAACTAATATTTCATTGAATGGCTTATTTTGATCTCTCTCCTATATGCCATTTAGTTCACTGTTTCTCAACATCAACTTAATGGGTAGACTTTAACTCCCAGCATGATGATTGGGGAATTCTTAAAGTCACCGAGATTGAGAAACACTGCTCTAGATCAGGGCTGGCAAACTCCCGGCCTCTGGACTGGATGCATCACGTGTTAGCCACGGACATGTCTGGTTTAGCAAAGGAGAAAAAAGTTGAGAAGAGGGAGAGGGAGAGGGAGAGGGGAGGGGGAGGGAGGGAGAGAGAGAGAAAGAGAGAGGGAGAATATATAGAAGTTAATATATTTCTTTACTATTTACATACTTAACTACTGGGCTTGAAAGTTGCTCCATTCCAGGACCCCTCCCAAAAGGCATGGCTTTTCCAATGGGAGACCCTTCTTATACTGTAATAATATATGGCTATATTCTTATCTTTTTAAAGCCCATGTCACACTGCACCAACGGATGGAAAGAGGATGTAAAACGGAAAAAAACACTTGCCATCTGTTGGTTAACGCGATGCTTCCGTTTTGTACTCACTGCGTCCGTTTTTCTTCCTCTCTACCCGTCCAGCATCTGTCGACTGACATTTCATCCACTCAAAAAGTTTTGAGCTGCACAAAACTTTTTGAGCGGAAAATGTAATCCCAACGCGTCGTCTGCATCCGCCTAAGGCAACGGAAACCATCCGTTCTGCATCCGTCGTACCTTTATGCATCCGCTAACACGTTCGCTAGGCATCCCGCGTGCATCTGTCGCAACTCAAATCTGCCTCCCGTGTGAAATGGGACACAGGAGGAAGCGGAACGGACCGCGGAATGACTGGCGCAGCATCGTAGCATGGACGGAGATAAGGATTGAAAGCAATGATGCAGCCGGCAAAGAAAGCATTTTAAACCGGAAAAAACTTTCCGCCCCCAGAGGGACCTATTTGGAATATTAAGGATGTCTAGAAGGATGCCTAGAGGATACAAAATGGACACATAGGGGAACCTATATTGCCTATAAAAAAGGGGGAGCAAACTTCCACCTGGATCTCCACTTTCAAGACCAGCAACCCCTCTGTGGCAGACCTCTGCAGCTTCCCATTCTGCCTCTGGGCTCTTCCCACCAGCCAACCATTATCCACCAAATGGGATCCGGGGTAACACAGCCTTTTGGGTACTCAACATCGTTTTCCTGCCCAACCCCATCGCAGAAACCCATCTAAAGGCCCTAAACTCTACTACGGGAAGGTAGAAAGGGAGGTGGCTCAAAGGCAAAGCGCGGGCCGAAGATGGATTTGGGAACAGAAGCAGGAGAACTCGGACCCCGTCGACATACAGAGCTGCAGGAGCTGAAGAGGAACGTAAAGACCCCGGGTGGCATTCCAGAACTCAATGAGAAGCTTCCAAGCTATGTTGGCCGAACGTTGGTGGGACGCTCGGCTGACACCCCCAGGTTGCCAAGCAGAGCACCCCATAGCTGCCTGGACCTCCAACTACGACTGTGGCTCCACGAAGCGCGCATCCCCGGGTGCGACCCTTCCCTAGCTGCCACCTCTGGAGTGGGGGCCCTTACATCAGGGGAGCACCCCTCCCCACCAGGAGGCATGCCAAGACCAGCGAGTGCGCGACGAGGTCAGCTGACCAAACACCATACACATTGTGGCAGAAGTGGTGCCAGTGCCACCACCACGGGGAGAGAGGCGCGGTGAGGGACCTCTCTCCAGGTGCGCGCGCTCCCTGAGAAGGCATCGGAAGAAAGTTGCAGAACCAGTGTATCAGAGGGGAACTTCCCCAAACACCGTTGGAGCCATCCAATGGCAAGCACGTGGCCTGCAAAGCCTCCCACCAAGTTCGGGGTCCACTTATTTCACTACAAGGGCTTCTTTCAGCAATCCATCCTCTTCTTAGCCAATGGATTGATGCGGACTAAATCAGTTCAATGTACAATCAATTGCTTCAGGCAACAGGTCAGCTCAAGATTGCCCAGGTAATACCAACGCCAAGTCACCTCAAGGAGGCTGCTGGAACAGCAACTACATCATGGGCTTCCCCCAGATCCAGACCCCTTGCCCAACGACCCATGCAAGATGTGCCCTACTTTCATTCATGGGGGATGATGCCGTCTCCCTCAGCAACCATACCTCATAGAAGCCCATACACCTCCCGATAGCCTCAACCTGTGAAGGGAGGATCCATTTCAACTAACAGGCCTGCCAGAGGGCAAGACCGGGTGGTGAGAAACGCCTTTGGGACATTCCTACCCCCATGACGCAACGGTTTCAGATACTTTACTTCACCACATGTTAGACACACCCCAGAGACCATGAGGGGATCGTTGGAAGCCTTGAGCTGCATCCTGCCACAATCTCATTGCCGACCGCGTAACCTAGTCTTGCCAGAACAGCTCTGGGAGGAACCTCCAACAAAGGCCTAATTGGGGGACAATGGAGCCTGGGAATGGAGGCAAAGGGCAAAAACCTGATAGACACTGAGATGTTGCAAGGCCCGCAACCAGAGCCTCGCGGAAAGGAAGAAGCAGCCACCTTCACCTTGAAAACCAACTGGTGCAGACTCCCCAGCTGGAGCAAGATTGGAAGTGGCAAGACAGGATGATAGATGTATAATGGATGCTTACTCTTCAGCCTGTCTCATCACCACTGATGAGCATTGGGCCCGATGTTATGTTGAGGTGGGCCACCAATGAAGGGCAGTTTAATAAAGAGTTGTGTTTATGTTGACATGTGTATTGATCAAGTGATTACTAGCGACTATGATAAGGAAGGGCCAATAGGTGTGGCCCCTGGGAGGGATGGACCATACAGTCCACTATGCTTGCACTGGATACACGGTTTTATCTATCAGCCCACAAGCCTTATCTCAACCCATCCCACAGCTATCTCTAACCCCATCCCAGAAGGTATCCCTTGCCCATCCCACAGTTATCTAACCATCCACAGATATCCTAACCCCAGTCCCACAGGTATCCCTGCCCATCCCAAGCTATTTACCCATCCAAATAAGTATCCCTGCCAACCCCAACTGCTTACCTTTAACCCACCCACAGCATATGCACAAGCGCTGAAAACCATTCTAAAAGTTCCCACCCCAAGAACTTATTTACAAACAATAAGATGAAGCAAGTGTGTGAAGCAAAGATAATCTTTATTAAACAAAGCTTAAAGAAAATGATCCAAGTCAAGTGTCCAAAGCATAAAATAAAGTCAACAGGTAGATTCACCCCCAGTCCCTGCTTGCACTCTGCGCTTGGTCACTCTGAAGGTGTGCCCAGTCTCGGGACGAAGGGTCAGCCTGTGTGGACACCGTGGGTGCTGCTGGAAGCTGCCTGGTCTTGAGCGCCACTGGGGTGCCTGCCCCGGAGGACAACCAGGTGTTACGTGTTGTGTTGAGGAAGCTCTTCAGAAAGCTTGGCTCAGCCCCGTGAATGTTGAGAGCTCCTTTCCTCCATGACAATGTGGTGTCAGCCCCTCAGTAACTGATGACATGATGTACTGAGGCCAGGCTTGGCTGTGGGGTCGAGGAAGGAAGCAGTGTAGTGGGGCTGTCTGGTTCCTGCAGCTTGTGTTGAGGCATGCGTTGGGTGGCAATCGGTGATGTGGGTGGCATTTCGGTGGCGTCAGTTGGCCAGCAGTTGGCGTGGGGTGCATCGGTGCATCAGTGGGCGTGGTGGCATCAGTGCATCAGTGAACCAAGGTTGGCAACGGTGGCGTCCGATGTACCTGTGCCTGGACTGGGAAGGGCTGCTGCCTGTGCTGCTGGACCCTCCCTGAGTAGCCATAGCCCTGTAGAGTGAGGGCCTGTGGAAGCTTTGCGAATGGGAGGGACATCAACCTGGGGTAGCAGCAGACCTGGACGTGGTGGAGAGCAGGTTCATCTGGATCTGGAAGGGTTTGGTGAAAGCAGATCGCGTGAATTCCTGTCCTTCACCACCTGTACTGGGGTTCCGCGCATCTGTCCGTGAGGTCGGTTCCATAGGTGGAGAAGGGCTGTGCCATTGGAGGAATGGAGGAGTCGGGTGGGGACCAAGCTGAGCAGAGGATATCTATGCGTGCTCCTGATGTTGTCTGTCTTATCTCCAAGCAGGACAGTGTGCCTCTGCCCCTGCCTGTCTCTGGCTCTCGCCTTTCTGTGGTGGTGGAGCTGGGGGTGGGATGCCCAGTAGACTGTGGTTGGAAGTGCCGTCTTCCTTTCTCCCCACTGCGCCAGGGTCGCTCCACTGCTCCGCCACGGTTAGAACAGCTATCCGGGTTCTCCGTCGATCGGCACGCTCCATAGACACCGCCTGGAGACAGGAGCTGACTCTCGGCCGAGAGAAGTACTGGCTCTCAGCAGGCTGCCGGAGAGAGAAGGGTTGTGATGAGGGGCTGCTCCTCTGGTGGCGGAATCTTGCACCCTCCAGGAACTGGCAACTTGCCATTAGACGTAAGGTTCTCGTTCCGTTCATAGCTTGACCGCGACCTGTGCCAGATTTTCTTGAGCGTGCATATCTTCCTGTTATCAGGTGTGCATGTGCTTCCACCGAGCCCGAGGAGCAACCTCCGAAGTGTAGCCCAGGGCTCTCCCCGCTTGCTCTCTCCAAGGAGCCTGCTTCCTTTGTGTGTCCCTGTAAGAGCCTGTGTCCCTATCTGCATAGATAGTCATTCTCTCTCAGCCACTCAGCACCTCATCCCTCATGTTTCCTCCCTCGATGGACGTATTGCCTCCTCTCCCATGCTCGCATATGCCTCTCCTCCCTTTGCAGGACCACATGGGCCCTCATCAGAGGGCCTTCCCAGGTTGTAGGGGCTTACCCCTTCCACACCTAGCAGACAGCAGCAAGAGCACACCTGCAGGATCACCATCATCCTCATCAGCAGCGAGCACACCAGTAGGATCAATCATCATCAATGCAGCAGCAGCATCTACCGACAGGACAGATCAGAAGCAAGCAGATAAAGCACCACAGCGCCAGCAGGACCAGGAGAACGAGCAGGACCCAGGAGCACGAGCAGGACCAGGAGCAACACGCAGGGACAGCAGGACAGCAAGACCAGGACGACGAGCAGGACCAGCAAGAGCGAGGCAAGATCAGTGAGCACGAGCAGGACGACAGCCAGGACAAGCAGGACCAGCGACCGAGAGCAGCTTTCAGCAGAGTAAGCACCCAGCAGCAAGCACCACCACCAATAAGCGGCATCAGCGGCTCCTCCAAGAAACAGCAAATCAGCAGAAGCACCAATCCGCCAGACCAGCATTGTTCCAATCAGCAAGAGTAAGCACCAAGAAGAAGCACCCACTGCCAGAAGCCAGCATCAGCAGAGTAAGCACGAGCAGAAGCACCACCGCCCAGAAGCATTCATCATCAGCTCCCTCCGAGAAGTCGCAAGCAGCAGAGGCCCCAGCCCAGAAGAGCGAGCCCGTGCTACGAGAAGCCCCAGCAGCAGCAAGTGAGGGGCCAAAGGCGGTCAGTGGAGAGGGTGGCCCTGTCCTCTCTGCCAGCGGCTGGCAGCAGAATGGCTGAGGCTTCGTCTTTCTTCCCCATTGTTGTGGGGTTGCTTGGCTGGGCACAAGGGTGGCAGGTAGCTGCAGAAGGCAGGCAGCAAGGCTCAGGCAGCGGCCAGGCTGCAGGCTGCAGGCTGGGAGGCTGGCAGGCTGGCAGCTTGGCAGGCTGGCAGGTCTGGCAGGCCTGGCAGGCTGGGGCGAGGCAGGCAGCAAGGCTGGCAGGAGGCTGGAAGGCAGGCTGGCAGGCAGGCTGGCCAGCAAGGCTGGCAGGCAGGCAGACAGCAAGGCTGGCAGGGAGGTCTGGCAGGAGGCTGGAAGGCAGGCTGGCAGCAGGGCTGCAGAAGGTGGCAGCAGGCAGACAGCAAGGCTGGCAGGGAGGCGGCAGGGAGGCTGGCAGGCAGGCAGGCAAAGCAAGGGCTTGCAGGCAGCAAGCCTGGCAGGCATGCAGACAGGCAAGGCAGGCAGTCCAATGTGTTGGAAGAGGTCTTTCTCTGTAATGGTGACCTGCTTCGGAGCTGCTTCCCTTTATATCCGCGGGGCTGACACAATGCATCTCCCCGCATGCGCAGTGACGCTAGTATCCCGCTAGGGCTTCCGCTAGCATCCGCTAGCTTCCGTCCACATCCGCTTTCATCCGCTCGGCATTCGCTGTGCATGCGCTTCATTCCGCTCGGCGTCCGCTCTGCATCCGCTTCTTTCCGTTCCGTGTCCTGTTTGCTGTACCTGGCCCCCTGAAGCCTTGCAGACTGTGGCCAATCCACTCTCCATTCCGCCTTCCATCCACATAGGCTTGCCGTGGAGCATCCACTTCCATCCACCCTGCCGTCCTCCCCCCAATCCGGTCCTTTCTGTTGTTGTCCGCTCTGGTTATGCAAACTTTTTGCCCCTTTTGAGAGGGATAACAACAGATGGAACATTTTTCTCGTCTGCTGTGTCCTTTTTACAAACGTTTTGCATCCGTTGGCCAGTGTGACATGGCCTTTAGATGAGATATAAAAAGGAATACTTTTTTTCAGAATGCTTAATGGAAATACCTGTCATCTTGAACTTGAATTTAATTTCAGTTTCCAAATGAAATGTATTCAGCAACACATCCATTAAAATAACACTGTTAAAACTTCATTTCACCCACAAGAGTATGTGTACTAGTGAAATACACTCCTCCTCTCCCTCCTCCCCAAACAACCAGTCATCCTCAATATGTGTATAGAAACACACTAATATAAATTAATGCCTTTTAAAATCACAGTAAACTCTGTTTTCTGTAATTATAACAAGCCCTAGAGTTTTAACCATGCAATGGTAATTTTTTTAGTCTGTATGCCATTATTGTCCTTTTGATTTTTTTTAAAACTACATCTAACTTGAGCAAACAATGTTAAGTGGGGAAACAGATGTGATTAAATAGCCTGTAATTATGCCTTTAGTCATCTGTTAGCATCACAAGGCTTCTTCTGCTAGTATGACCAGGAAAAGTGACCTAGCTGATTTCCCAGCAGCTTTGCCAGAGACTGATGTAGAATAGATGGCCTTATTAAGCAATCAACAAAAAAATAAATAAAAAAAATCAGCCATTACAGTGTTACAGTGGAATAGTAATCAGCAGTGTTTATACTATTCACACACTTGCCCCACAATACACAATCAGGCCCATGAATTCTGCTAATTGGGTACCTTCTGCATCCAGAGGTGCCTGCTATAGGAGACAAAAGGGAGCTGAAAATTAGTGTTTGCAGCAATTAGTTTCTGCCTAAAGGCTTAGCCTAGTTGAGGAAAGCCCTGATTCATAGATTATTTTAGCAACTGTGGCATTCAAACATCCTGATTTTTGCTTGCTCTTAAGGGGGGAAAATGTTAGTTTGAAACCATGTATTTAGTTCTCCAGCCAAAAGCTCTTTATTTTATGCTTTCTGGTTTCTTCAGGTCTAAGTATTTTACTTTTATATACCTGCACAAAACCAACTGTGAAGATTGAGGGAAATATATTTGCCATCATGAAATGGCTTATTAAAGAAAGGTATATTTTCCAGTCATTATTCGCCACATAATCCCGAATACAGTGTGATAAGCTTTCAGCTACATGCAAACACAACATCATATACACACCCAGGGAGAAAGAGAGAAAAGAATGCAATGCACCAAAGGTGTCTTGCAACAACACATTTGTCTCAGAAACATGACCTTAAGAAACATGGACACAGAATACATTTGATTGGACTAAAGTTACAAGGCATTTATTAAAGGATGTCCTTGACTGGTCAGTGGATTATGCTAAACTAGTTATAAAAACCTACTTGCCCCTTTTTTTCTTTTGAATCTTTAGTATTTCTGATGTAATAATCTGATAGGCAAATCTCCTTGCTCTGTTTCTTGCCATGATAGGCTCCCTGCTGGAAGGACTTAGAGGGCAAATTAACAGTAGCACAACTTGAGTGACCTCTTCACCTCTATTACAAAGCATCAGCTGCTTATTCCAGCTCAGCTAAAGCTCTCCATTTGGGTGGCTGTAGGACCTTGACAAAGGAGTGGGGAGGAAAGATGATTAGAATCCAGGATGAAAATAGAAGAAAGAGGAAGGGAGAAACAAAAAGTCTTCTGTCAAACACTTCCACTTCTTTGAAGGTCATCCTGGAAATATAACTTATTAATATGTTGCAATCTTCATGAGTTTTTGCTTTGAGCAATTATGATGAAGGATGTGACCTTCAAATGATAACTCTTAATACCAAATATTGCATTATGAAACTATTAAATTGTAGGCAAATATTGGTACTTTAAAGACAATCAGAATAAGTGTGATAGTTTGTAGAGACACTGTACCAACATTTCCTCAGACTGATTGCATTGCATATTGATATTAGCAAGTATCAGTATGTACTGCAATCAGTCAGTAGAAAATGAGTGAAATGTAAACTAATGAGAGCTAATTGTCTCTTGTAATAGCAAGGACACAGAACTCTATCAATTAAATTAGTCTAAGCTGAAACAGAGATCAATGTAATAGTGTTGTGATACCAACCAAATTAGAACCCATAATGTAATGAATGATGTACCAGCAGCAAGATGACAGAGCAACTAAAAAATACTTTTGATTGGATTTTAAAGTCTTTGAAAAACTTCGACCTTTATCTTGTCATATATGAGACATAATAAGGAGGTGGATTCCCAGGAGGGAGTAAATATATTTCAGAGGAATATGAAGAAACACAATCTGAATGTTACTATGTGTGAGAGAATGAAGACAACCCCTCTCTAATAGTTTACAGAACATATTGTAGATATAGATAGTAGATTCCCCAGTCTGGCAGAATTTTGTTTATAAGAGTGAAAAGGATAAAGAATTCAGCTTGGAAGAATCACTATGCATCATTCTTGGTTTTAGGCCTAACATTATAATATTTTAAACCAGTTGTTCCTTATGACTGAGGAAAGAACTATAGGTCATTAATAATAAGGAAAACAGATGATTGTGGAATATTAAAAGCATACCAGACAATTAAAGAAGAAAAACTGTATATCTGAAGCACAGAGAAAAAGATGGAGTCAAGCTAATGTACCACAAAAGTTTATCAAGTACACTGGCTTACAAGAAAAATCAAATGAAGAATAGAAAAGAAATATGGCAAGGCAATGGCCAGTACATTTTTTAAAAAAATGATCAGGCAAAGCAGATAACAAGATCTGATACAGTAATGGCTAAGAGTAGGATAATTGAAGAAAGAACAGAGGGGCTATTTGCACAAAACCAAGCCTTAAGAACAAATACATACAAAGCTGGAATAGAGAAGTCAACAGCAGGCAGCAAATGCTTCCTCTGCAAAGGAGCTGAAGAAACAGTGGACCACCTAGATAGCTGCTGCAAGAAGATCACACTGACTGAATACAAACAATGGCATGAGAAAGTAGCAACAATGATATATTGGAATATTTGCCAGAAATACCATTTGTCTGTAAGCAAGAACTGCTGGGATCACAAAATAGACAAAGAAATAGAAAATGAAGAAGTTAAAGAGTTCTGGAACTTTAGAATTCAAACAGACAAGCACTAGCAAGCAAACATCTCATACTAAAGGCCCTGTCCCACTGCACTTACGGATGCAAAGAGGATGTAAAACAGACAAAAAAGCTTGCCATCTGTTGGAAAACGCCATGCATCCGTTGACAAAAAAGCTTGCCATCTGTTGGAAAACGCCATCCATTGCATACGTGTTTCATACGCTCTATCCGTCAAGCATCCGTCCACTGAGATTTCATCCACACAAGAAGTTTTGAGCTGCACAAAACTTTGTGAACGGATGAACTTTCCGCCATGTATGATGTAAATCTGCGACATATGAGCAACAAACGTTCTATGTCCATTTATCATCCGTTAAACGTCTGCTGTATCCTCTCTGCATCCTCTGGGCATCCTCGCAACTCACATCTGCTGCAGCTGAAAACAGAAAGAGGGAGGAAACAAAAGGTACACGGAACGTCTACACAGCGTTAGTAGCACAGAAATAGAAAGGATGCGNTCTGTTTATGCAAATTTTCACCACTTTTTGAAACGGATGACAACGGATGGAGCCACCCCCGAAATTTTGCTCGTCCTCTGTGTCCTTTATGCATACATTTTGTGTCCATTGGCCAGTGGGACCGGGCTTTAAACAAGAATTGATAAGAAAAACAAAAAGGCTGGATAGTGGACATAGCAGTACCTGGAGACAGCAGAAGAGAAGAGAAATAATTTGAGAAAATCACAAAACACAAAGACCTGCAAATAGAAGTAGAATGACTGTATCAAAAGAAAGCAAAAATAGTGTCAACAGTAATAGATGGTTTGGCTGAAATCCCAAAACATCTCGAGACCACTTGAACATCATTGGCACTGACAAAATCATTATCAATCATTTGCAAATGCAGCTTTACTTGGAACAGCTTGTATTTTTCCAGAATATCTTTAATATTATCAGACAACATCTTCCTGTCTCAGTCCTTGGGAAGGATTTGATAGGTGGATAAAAATGCTAGATCCAATCTAAACATCTGACTTACTGCGTGTGACAAACCATAATAATAATTTGAAATAATCCACACTTCTGAGACACCAAATCATGCATGATTTCAAAGTCATCATTTGAAGTCCCATGAAATTTTGGCAGGTGTGTCCCAAATTTCCAATTTTCAGGTGGAAGCATCACAATCTTATCAAATTTAGTGATCTTATTTAAATTTTGGCCATTTAATATTTGCATATTGAATTAATGTTATTTAATTTGGGGTTCCTGTAGAGAACAAAAGACAATATATGAAATAGCCTGTGGATGTGGCAAATCAAAAATAGTTTGGAAAAATAGAAAGGTATGGAGAGCTATGGTTATGATATATATGGTCTCAACTATATTTCTTTCTAAACTCATGATTTATTATTTTTACAGGCAAATATTGGTGCTAAATTTATAATTTGTTTTTAGTAATGTTGGTTATCCTGATAAGTATATAAGACGTGTGTATCATGAGAATCTAGGACACCATATGTGATGATCACATTTGTCATAATGCCTGTGCATTGTTGGATCCTCTAAAAATATGTAAAGATGGTGAAAAGAAAAGAGCTAATTTGCAAAAATGAAATCGATGGTTTGTGACAGTAGCTGACAAGTTCATGGGAAAGGTTGATAAACTGATCAAGGACAATAGAGAATCACTCAGAAAATTGCTGTCGAGCTGGGCCTTCATAAGAATATATGATCATATTAGTGCATTATTTATGTTATTTAATAACAGAAGGTTTGTGCAAAATGCTGTGGAAGAGATGAAAATTTCAGGAATTGAAAGTTGCCAGCAATTGTTTTCACCCTATGAGAATGAAGAATTTATTCACAGCATTGTGACAACCAATGAAACTGGGCATCTTATTACAATCCGAAAAATAAAGTGTCAATCCTTTAACTATTACAAAGCTTCACCTGTGGAAAAAACAATTCAAAACCAAGCTTTTGAACACACTCAAAATTTTGAAATATTTAAGCAGAGTTCAGAAACACAAGAAAAATTTACTACAACATGACAATGCTCACCCAAGAGGCAATTGAAAAGTTGGATTTCAATGTCTTATCCATACTAACACATCATGCAATACCATGTCCAGAATGAGATGTCACAGCCATCTTGCCATGGCCAACATGGGACAATTCAACAAATCAGTTTAATTATTTAACTAATTAATTAAATATTAACTATTTAATATTTATTAAATAATTATTAAATATTTTAATTTTTGCCATTTACATTTCATTTTGTCCTTCTTTGGCATCTTTTCTTTAATGATTCTATTCCACCATTTCTTGATATTACTGTGATTCATGTATTGTGGCGAGCTATCCCATGGCAATTTAGCCATGGCGAGTTGTCCCATGGCAAGCTGGTCGTAGCAAAGATGAGCATGGCAATTTGGTCACAATGTGTTGGCCATGGCAAGTTGGTTATGGTGAATTGTTCTAGACTCTACTATGCCTGCCTTTCCCCAAATTGAAAAAATAACTTCGTGGGCTTCTATTTGATTGAACTGAAGAGTTGGAAATGACTTAATAGGATTTGTTAAAGGAATAAAAGATGGAATTCTTTCATAATGTCTTTAAGAAATTAATCAAGTGTGTAGCAAACTATGGTGATTATGTAGAGAATTAAATACAGTTTAACAAAAGTGCTTCTTTCAAGGATCACTTTCCTGCTTTATTTATTTTAAATATCCTAATTTAAGCCATCCAAATGTTGTTGATAGAGGCATTAATTTTCATTCAGCCACTTTGGTACATGAAGTGGAGCTCTGTTTTAAGCCCCTGTCACACTGCACCAACGGATGCAAAGAGGATGTAAAACGTTAAAAAAATCTTGCCATCCGTTGGAAAACGCGATGCATCCGTTGTGTACTC